>OX578139.1:133413855-133618855 GCA_951213105.1 Amaurobius ferox
TATTGATCCCTCACGAATTATATCTGAGCTATGCTGTATATTTTGAATATTATGTCCATGTGTTTTAAAAATATACATACACTGAGTGATAGACTACTGGTTGCTACGCTGAACAACCCCGGAAAAATGTTCAACTCTAATGAATAAACAATTGCAAATGATCAATGTTTACTGTTCTTGCAATTGTGAAGAATCTGGTTAAAGATCTCTTGTAGTTGAAAATAAATATGCCAAGTCAAGATGCTTCCTTACGGAGTACCTACCACCTCCACCTCAGAAAATTGAAAATGTCCATTGAATAGTATGAGTCCATAGGATAGCAATATAGATCTGCAATTGCAATCCGGCTGGCGGGTGCTGGGTTGAAGGGTTAGTGACGGATGATGTTCCATCTTCATCTTGGGATGGCTTCTGGTGGGATGTGGCTTAAAAGGGCGGAGCCAGTGGTACAGCGGACCAATAGAAGATCCGGAAGTAGATTCATTTTTTGCAAGATCAGTAGTATTTACTTTTAACGTAAATACAATAGTAAAACAGCAGAAAAACAATTACAATTAAATTTTAAGAATTAAGTTTAGATTAAATTAAATTAAATTAATTAAAGTTCAAGTTTGAAGGTTAGCTTTAAGATTAACATATACAATTATGCAGAGAACATGGTTAAGTCTTATGACAGGTTAAGTTTAGGTTTGAGTAAAAAGTTATTAGTTATTTTAAAATTACTAATAACTTTAGTAATTTTAAAAGATTGTTAAGAGATTCGATTTTAGTCATGACACTATTAAATTAAAACAGCATGTATGTTGTGGCTAAGAAAGCATTTATGGCAAAAGACCGGGCTGGCAGTAAATTTGCTAGCAAAAGCATAAGCATTGTTCTCGAGGATTGTGGGCTCACCGAGGAGGACGTAGCACGAGCCTCCAATTCACTTTGGAAATTGCTTAAGCAATAACCCAAGAGGAGCGGTGGCGCCATCTATCGCCGCCCGGTGGAGAAGGTTAGGAAACTCCGACTTGAGGAGTCGTATATCTTGAACGCTTCCACTTTGGAACCGAAGTTCCGAAAAGAAGATACCTAGGTCTTCTTTTCCTAAGATAGAAAGGTGTGGAAGGGTCATAGCTACTATCGACATCACTCAAATTTTGATTAGGTTTAGAAAGGGGAATGACGACGGCAGTTTTGCAATTCAGGGAAAGAAAGCGAAAGTCCAACATATAATTTAGGAGCACGGTTAGACAGCAAACATTGGAAATGGGGAGGTTCTTAATAATTATATTACTGATTTATCAAGGCCGGATGATTTCTTTACATTGAAGTCTTTAATTATGTGTAGAACTTCAGCAAAAATGATGCTTTTTAGGTTATTTTGAGTTTGGAAGTTTAGTGTGTTCTGATTGGTCTGTTCGTGTAAAATATATGTGTAAAGATTTCTGAAGTTTTCGTCTATGTGAGGTGAGAATTGGAGTTCCAAGCTATCTGCGATAGCATTACCTTTTCCTCCGCAGTCTGGGCGAGTCAGTGTAGGTCATTAATGGGCGGAATTGAAGTTTTCGTGGACCTCATGATTTTAGCTGTTTGCCAAAGACTGTTATTCTTAAGTTTGAGTCTTTTAAGGTGAGTTCGCCAGCGTTGCAGGGTGTGCGGTGTGCGTTCTAATCATATACTTGACCTTGTTATGGAGCTTATAGAGTTGTGCGCCTTTAATTGGTACCTAGTGCGTTACCAATCTCTGCGTAACCGATTACGCTGCTTAATGTTGTCCCTAATTTCATTCCGAAGGGTGTGATAATTAGGTCGAGAATGATTTTATTTCGAGGCTACAGCAACCGCCTCTAGCAGCAAGTGATTAAACTCCTGGAAGCATTTCTCAATGCTGTCCGTGCTGGTAATTCTGATAAGGGGGGCAGTACTAAAATTAAGAATATAACAAAAGTCATCCCAATTTGTAACTAGCTCCTCTGGATATTCTAAAGATTAACTAATAAAATTAAGGGTCAATATTGCAGGAATGTACTGTCTGGGATTCTAAACACAAGTATTCGGCTAGTCACGTAACACTCTATCCATTAAGCTTTAGTATTTCCTTCTACAGCTGAAATGTACTGCACAAATTGAAAATGTACATGTTTTGCCTCGTTAAATTATGTTAAAGCTACAATGTGAGTTGTATTTAATGATGTAGTAATCGTGTGAACAGATGTATGAACATAAATCAAATTTTAGAACATGTTTTAAATAGAAATTTTTTCATTAAATGGGTCATTTTGAAATTAAGTGGAAATTTGACAACCAAATTTTCTTGAAAGAGAAATTAAAGTTTTATTATTTATTTTATGGTTTTCTGTTCCTATTAGATTAATAAAGTTGTTCAAACCCCCAAAAAATAATTTTATATTAACTTATATTTTATATCAATGGAGATTAGTGTCACCTCCATGTCGCAATATTGACATGATGATGACATATTTGGAGTTTAACTAAAAAAAAATAACCTATGCTTGAATAACATAAAAATACACAGTTCAGAATAATTTATATAGAGAATTATCCATTATTTTAAAATAACAGGCATAATTAATGAGACTAGGGATGCGTCTTTAGATAAAAGTACTCTCCATTTTCATACATACCTTTGACATAAAACTTAAGGAAATGATGACTTAAAAATAGATAACTAGCGAACAAAATGACTAACTGTAGCTCCACCTCATAGTAAATCTTCCGGATTTGGTCTCCTTCTAGGCCATTTTTGTGAAATTATAAGAATTTTTCATGGAGGGGACCATAATTCTAGGGACTAAATTTATCAAGACAAGAAAAATATTTTTATTAATTTTCAAACTTTTCTTTAAAACACGAAGAAAATAATGTTTCTTAATTAAATTTGATTATTTATTTAATTATTTTTCTTATATTTTAGAAGAAATAACTACAATATTATACGAGAACAATGATGGGGACATGACATGGAGGTGACATCCAATACGTTTTGAATTTTTTTTAAAGTAAAATCACATAATTATCCTAAAATTCAGTTGAACAAAAAAAATTTGATGCTCCTCCATTATTTAAATAAATATTTGATTATTTATTAAAATAAAGTTTGAAAAAATTGCCAGGGAGACAATCCACTTAATTTCTGAATGACCCAAATATTGTCAATTCTGGAAAATTAGAACGCGTTTCAGATAGTATTACTGTGAGACAAAGAAACATTGACAAAGAAACATTTTTGCAGTTTTAATATTACGAAGATTTACGATATATACCAAACGAAACAAAGCGCAGACTCGTAGACGCCAGCCTCGTACGATAGTCTTGGCCCGGGAGGTCATGACCGCAATAAATTCAGTGCACATAAATTGCAGGTGTGGTTGGGTCAGAAGCCTCCTTGGGGGCCAAGGTTTAAACCATGCAGATTGGTTAATACGGTGACCACTGAAGAAGTGTTGCTGCATCGCCCTATGGATCAAGCAATAAAAGAAACGGAGGGCGTATCTAGACCTCAGGCGAAATGATGTGGCAACAAGTAGAGAATGTTCATAAATGCAGTCAATTCTGAATGACCGGCTAAGAATGTTGTGTTTCTGCTTATAAAAATATATATGCAAGCATTCGACAATTAGAGTGCGCCCGTCCAGTAGCGGTGGCATTCGCCAATTGGAGTTCAAGATGCGAAGTGTGGGTTCGTGGTCAAATGGAGCCCAGAATGAACAAGGGTGTGTTTCAGATTTGAAGTCCAGAAAGTTCAAAAGTGTATTTGATAAAATTCGATTGTACAGAAGCAATAGATTAGCGTTGCGTGTTTCGGTTTTCGTGACAAACAGCAATGAATGTTCAAGCGTGCTTTTCAGTCTCCATGACAACCAGAGGTATGTGCCAATCTGCTTTTATAATAGGTCGAAAATATAATTTTGGGCAAAAATAGAATTCTGGTCTCTCTCGGGCAATTTCTTCTCCTTAAGAGTGTATATAAAATTAATGTAAGTTAATCGTAACTATAATATGTGTAATAAATAGTGTTTATTTTAAAATTTAAAAGTGCAGAATTCAATTGTGTAGTATGTTAATTAATAATTATATTCTAGGAACTCGTACAAAGAATAAATGGTAGGTTCATGCGTCAACAATGCAGTGTACGAATATATGATTTACGATCATATATTCTATTAAGAATAATTTACTCAGCCCAAAGATTCACCATTTATTATATTTTAAAAGTAACAAACTTGATGTGTCTCCTTTTATCTTACACCAACCACAATTACAGTTAAATAGTTGCTTTGTTATCTGTCAAAATAATGTTTGGATGTATTATGTAAAATACATTCAGAAATTTCTCTACTCGAATGGTGCATTCTAAATCTGGAACAAAATCCCTAGACCGTTAAATATACTATTGTCAAAATGCGTTGGCATTCAGCACCAAGAATTAGAAATTAAACCAAGATTTAAATTGTGAAACATTTTATAAACCTCTCTCTCTTTCTGCTTCAGAAGCTGCTCCAGCAAAAAGTCATTTTGGCTGTTGTTCCACCCAGTAAACATTACTTTGAATGTTAGATTGCCTGTGTATTTCGTTTATGGTCCGGAATTAAGGCCCAAACGACCAGCTTCGAATTGAAAGAGAAGCCATAAATATACTTTTTTTTTGTAATTTATCTCAGTGTTTTCCGGTAGAGGCTCACCAAAAGAGATATCTATGTGTAGAAACTGGTGGTATGTACAGACAAAGGAGTGTTTATTGATCCCCCATGAGTTATGTATCATGCAGTTGTTCTTGTTCTTTACTTTCAGAGGATTACCTTTTAGAAATGGGTAAATGGGGTTTTTAAATGCCAAATAAGGTAACTATTCTTTAAAAACAGAATATTTAAAGGAATTTATTTAAAAAGATATGGATTTATAATATACTGTAATCTCAAATAGTTTGGAGGGCATCTTTTAGTGTATATATATATATATATATATATATATATATATATATATATATATATAGTTTATGTCTTATACATTTCATTTTGATAAAATCAATTGGAGGTTAGTTATAGTACGAACGGACAGACAGACAGACAGACAGACTGACCAAAATCATAAATACTTTTCAATTATGTTGGAAAGTGTTAAAAATATATAAAAGTTGCTATACATATTGGCATCTTTCTTTGTAATTAATCATTTCCTTTTACGTTTCATCAAGACTGTTAGATGCTTAGAAAAAAATTCTGTACTTTAAAAAGAAATCGATGCGTCTGGTAGACGTTCATTTTTCTTTCTTAGGGTATAATCTTATGGGTATAATCGGATTAAATGCTGAGTTTTGGCCAACTAGATAGTCAAGTTAATCCCTTCCAAAGTTATAAAAGATCCTTCCAAAAGTTTCTGTAAAGAACACCGTGGTGTATGTTTAAGTTATAAACTTTAAGTGGAATTTATTGAAAAACATTCAGTGTAAATGAACATCAAACAGGAGGACATTTTTATTAATAAATTAAGAGACTTATTTTATTTTATACTACGCAATTCCGATAGCTTTACATTACATCTTAAATAATAAAAGGCAATGCCTCTCTGTCTGTCTTATACACGTTCGTCGCAGAGCTACGAAATTTGGCAATCGTTGGATCGGGGGAGGGGGAAGGTGACATGTGAAAACCGATTTTAAAAATTTGAATTTTTTTTTTTTGTTATTTAATTTTTTATTCGATTTCGACCGTTTTTTTCCTTTTTCCCCTTTTTTCTCCACTATCCAGACATTGTAGAAGAAAAACAAATCACACGGCCGGAAAGATAAGACAATTGCGAGTAACAATATATCAATTTCAGATCTCAAGGACAAATTCTAATATTTTTAAAGAGTTTAAAACAAAATCACTTTCATCACGAAAAAACGAACTTTCGTTTTTAAATTCTCGCATCATAAAAAGTACCGACAATTTCGACTAATAATTTACATTTTTAGAAAGCTCAAACATCAGGCATTCTTACAAGCTCAATCTGATCAAGAAATATGAAAAATTAGCTGTAGGATCCCGATTTTAAGAATTTCCGAATTTCAATTTCTCGGCGGCCAGCGAGCAAATAATATACCGACCGAAGTTAAAACCGAATTAGTGTTTGCTTTTTATAAGGTTTTTGACTCATTTTACTGGATTGAATTGTGGCGATGTATTGTTTATATCCGGTGGTGGTTGGGACCACAATTGAAAAACTTAAGCACTGAAGAAATAAAAAAATGAATAAAAAGAAAGTTATGGAGATTGTGGTGGTGCCTTAAAATTTCATTATTAGTTTTAACGTCACTAAACTAAACCAAACTTTGTTAACTCCACGGGGTTGCGAGCGCTGTAGCTCAGTGGTTAGCGCACGGGAATTGCACTCTGTAGGCCCGGGTTCGATTCCAGCCACTGCCCAAACTGCCGCCGTGTTCACGTGGAGTGCGATCACCTTAAGCATGTGGGTCCGTAAGTCCTTCCGAGATGTTGGTGGTAGGGGAAGGAGGGTACGGTCTCTGTGGATGCCTCCCCCCACTGGGTTCCGGTCTAGATTGGGTGGCACTTCCTGGCCGTCAAAATAGTTATCTTACACCTTTCTGGTAGGTCGCGCCAGCGAGTTTGCCACAGTCAGAATTTTCAAGGGTAGCGACAGGCTGGTCGCCGAAAGCGGCTTGTAGATAACATACATCTATTGTCATATCTACCAGAATATGTTTAATTATTTTTATATTAGTAAAAATGCTCTAATACATGGAAGTTTCCCCCAAGTATTCAATCTCTTATGTTTCATTGCGCCAGACCAGTTATATCGAACTAAGCGAGTATATTTTTTTTTGCAATTCTTCATACAGATGCAAAGACTGGCATACTCATATAAAAGTAAATTGCTCAGACACAAACACGAGTATTTAAATTGGGAGAGATATACAAATAGTTTTTTAATTGGGAGAGATATACATGCTGTTTTCGTGTTGTGATACAATACGAATACCACCAATTTGGTACATTGGCTAATGATCCTTCAAAATCTTTTCTCAAAATGTATATGCAAATGGTTATCTGAGTCATCTTTGATGCGTTTCTTTGGGGCTGAACTCTTTGTCCATTCATCTGCCATTCTCACACACACTTTTTCTAGGAGCACACATTGTTTACTGCACACTCGATTCGTGACAGTCGTCGTCACACTACTGTTATTTTTAATAACAGGAGCACACATCGGTTTATTAAAGTATTTTGCAATGTATTTATTGTAATGTATTTCGTAAGAAAGTATAATATCACTTTATTCGTAAGTAGGATAAAAATGTCATCTTACCCTCAAGTAAGTCATCCCAAGACTCTAAAATATCCTTTCATGTCAAAAGTAAGACAGGTACCTATATTTTTCACAAACTCTAGTATGATGGACTCTGTGTTTTCCACCTTTTGCTCCTTGTCTTTGGCGATTTGTTCTGAAGGAGTCTGTTTTCTTCCTTTCCATTGTTTCTTCCTTTCTTTCTTCCGTCGTGTGTGAATAATTAATATGTATATTTAAAGTATTGTAATGGAAAAATAATTTGTTTTGATGTCATACATGTATTTCATTTGCATATTTTTGGCTCATGTAGGTTCTTTGTAAATGGTTTTATTACCTAACATATGTTATGTTACGTTGCAGCCCTTGTGTTTGAACTAAATATAGGTGATATGGATTCACCTGATGGACATAACAAACAAATAGACTCCCCTGAACTATTTTGGCCAAATTTTGATCGTTGATGCGACTTTTCATTTTGAACTTTTACTTTTTTTTTCGCGAGAGTGAGAAGGGTGTGATACAATGCGAATATAACCATTATAAATTATTAGCTTTACGAATAGAAAGCTTAATTTTGTCTACAGATGCAAAAAGCAACAGGCGGGCACCAAGCTCCAAACACCAGTTTTATTACCAGTTTTATGATGGGTCGGACAGTAATTTGCTGCCCAATCTATAAATTTATGACCTCCTAACACGTGCTATTTATGAATCAAATAAGACCCCAAGACAAAAGGACATGTCCCATGGAGCTAAACATAAGTTCCACTCACTTAATTGGAACCAATTGCAGAACAAATCGGCAAAGTTAATGAGCAGAAAGGGAAAAACACAGAGTCCCTCATACTAGAATTTGTGAAAAATATAGATATCTGAGTCACTGTTGACATGAAATAATTTTCTAGAGTCTTGATGTGATTTACTGGCGGATAAGATGGCATTTTTAACCTTTTTACAAATAAAATGGCATTATACTTTCTTACGAAGTACATTATAATTACCTTGGCTTTAATAAACCAATATGTGATCCTGTTATTAAAAAACAGTACTGTGACAATAATTGTCATGAATCGAGTATTCAGTAACTACTGTGTGCCCCTGGAAAAGTGTGTGTGATAATGGCAGATTATTGGACAAAAAGTACAGGACCGACGAGAGGCATTAACCATGAATCAGGTGACCATTTTCATAAACATTTTGAGGAAAGAATTTGAAGGCTCAGTACCCAGTGTACAAAATTAAAAGTATTCGTACTGTATCACAACACAAAAACAGCTCTAGTAATTATTGTGTTAATAAGTGTTACATTTAGTAAATAGCAGTTAATGGTAAAATCAATAATAATTAATAAAATTTTATTTGAGCAATTTAATGTCTGTTTTTTTTTCTTATTAATGTCTGTAAGTGACATTAATTTTATGCTATTAATCATATTGCTTTTCAGAAGAAACACCGGACAACATACCAAAATTAATTATAGTGGGTTATCACTTCGGCAATGTACTTAAATTTACGATTAAAGACCAATTATAATCTCATAATTAAGTCCATTAATAATTATCTGTTTTATACACCAAAGGTGTTTTATTCGTATGTAGAACTGCTTCATATCGAAATGCTTCATAAGCATATTTCCAATAGTTTTTACACGTTTCTGGTACTCTTGAACATGAATTAATGAGTTTAGTATTACTTCTGTGTGTATGTGTGTGTATTTTTTGACGGTGTGTGCAAGGGTTGAGGATGTGGACCTGTGTGTTCGCACGTTTCTTTGTAACGTGTATGTATGATGTATTGTACAAAAAATGTTTTTATTTTCATTAACCAATTAAACACTTTATGTCTTACTCTGCTGCAGATTTTGATCAAAATTGAAAAAAGATAAAATGGGTATTTTGCAACAGATGACAAAAATTGGATATTATTATAATTTTTGTGCACACATTAAACCCACTTTGAAGGAAACCTGCTGTTTAAACTAGATTCGAAATCAATATGAGCATTTATATAATACAACTTTCCACACATATCTAGAATTCGAGTACGGCCCCTACTGATAGAAAGGCCAAATAATCAACCGTTCAGTCATCGATAGGTCTTGCAGCTCGTGAAATTTTTTTATAGTTAAAATCCACTTAATTGTGACTTTAGGAAATCCTTTTTAAACTCGCTTCTTGGCTCGTAAATTTCTTAAAATTAAGTATCTGACTTTTGCAAACATTCCCTAAAGAAAAATAATCGTCCATCATAAAGAGCATAAAACAACACTCAGTATGATAAGATAAGCTGTTTTGACCGGCAATTCTCAAAATTAGAAATAATAATAACAATTAAATTTTATATCTTCCAACTAATTTCAATTACCTATTTAATTGTTTATTTTTATCAATCAAACGTCACTGGATGAGTAAAAATGACAAAAATGTAGAGAACATTCTGTCAATCTCTGAAAAACTGTGTGTTTTATTTTTTATATTTAGATTAAATGGTTAGCGTCAAAACGCATATAACGTTCTCTATAAAAACTTCTTTTAATAAATGGCTTCTTTCATTCGAATTAATCACTATTTTATGCCTATCAACTCTTAAGTCACCGTGACGTGCTCCAGTAAACTGTATCCTTCTAAAAAGATATCCATTCATTAAGTAGACATAAAATCGTCCTTCTTAGGGGTTATTTTTACGGACATAATCGGCTTAATCACAGGTTCTTCTTGCAACTTAATCCGATTAATCTTTTATTAAATTATAAAAGTTCCTTGCAAAAGTTTAAGTAAGGATAACAATTGAAAGTGATAAAATGTTATACTCTTATTTAAATATATATAAAAGATGTTTAAGTTTAATTATGAATTATCAAACATTTAAATTAAACTTCATAATTTAATTGGATTCTCAATTAAACGAAAATTAAAGATACGGTGTTTTACGTAATCTTAGGGGTGTAAATTATGCATATAGCTAATAACGTTTTTCTATTCATATATTTATAATAATTTAAATTTGGTAAAAAATTAAGCGCTAACTCATGGTTTAAAACTTCCCCAACTAAAATTACTTACTGTACAACCGTGGAAAAAAAAATCCGAACCATTCTTCAGTATTCGTTCCCCGTTCATAGTAGAACAAATTCAAAATTGCATTCGTTAAGGAATAACACCTTCAAATCCATATGCTTAAAATTTGCATATTGGGCCACCTGCAGGTATATATCTGCACCGAATTTAAGATTTCCGAGAGCAACACCCAAATCTGACTCCAGATTTCAAATCTAAAAGAAAATTTAACCTCGGACCCCAAATTTCAAGTCATTTGGTCCAGCCGTTTCTGGATTATGAGGACGTGAAATTTTATGCTTTTACTATTAAATTAGTTTCCCAGACTTGTATTTGCAACTTCTTGTATAATCTTCTTATCACTTTAATTTTTACCACTTTACAACAAAGTTGAAAAGTGTTTATGACTTTGTTCATTCTGTCTGTCTGTCTGTCTGTTAGCACAATAACTGCCGTAAAAATTACTTAATCAAAATGAAATTTTAGTATGTTGTTCATACGGTCTGTAGGACCTATGGGAATATAAATGAATAATATCACCCAATTAGTTTTGGATTGAACCCGGGTTGAAAAAATGAAATACATTGAGCCCTATGGGACCTAATTCTTCAAACATTTTTTAAGCGGATTTAAAATTCACAAATTGCTTCAATCGAAGTTCATTTTCTTCAATGAAGATTTAAGTTTTCAAATA
Source organism: Amaurobius ferox (assembly GCA_951213105.1). Classification (NCBI taxonomy): domain Eukaryota; kingdom Metazoa; phylum Arthropoda; class Arachnida; order Araneae; family Amaurobiidae; genus Amaurobius; species Amaurobius ferox. Next base: position 133,424,902 of record OX578139.1, read on the forward strand.
TAATAAATCAATGTAGTATTGTGACAAGTTTTAAAATATTACCGAGGAATGTATTGCATTTTCGACTTTTTTAAATAAAATTGCATTGAAGTTGGAAAGTGTTTCATAATCAATGCTTTAAGCATGATTGATCTTTCTTGTTTTATGAAATTAATATTCGAAAAAAGTACAAACAGAAAAGTTGATATATATTAAGGGAAATCAGTTCATAAGGATTTTTTTATATAACTATGCAAAATTTCAGCTCTTTTCTCCCGCTATATTAAAATTTCACCATTACGATGATTTTAGACGGAATCCATTACTTGCAAATTAAAATGACTAAATTGAAAAATTACATTTCAAATTTAGGAAACTCACTATTATTTTTAATATAACGCACATTGATTTTTACCCTGATACTATGAAAATGTGTATAAAAAGTATAATATGTATGCACGCTAAATAATTAACATTGTAAAATTTTTTTTAAACATTAACTTGGATCGAAGAAGATGTCATTGAAAAAAGTTGAAATTTTACACAATCATGTAAAATCCAGGACGCGGTAGCCCAGTGGTTAGCGCACGGGAGTTGCACTCGGTAGGCCCGGGTTCGATTCCCTCCGCTGCTGAAACTGTCAATGTGTTCACGTGGAGTATGATCACGTTAAACATGTGAGTCCGTAAATCCTTCCGAGAGATTATTGGTAGGGGAAGCAGGATACGGTCCCTGTGGATGCCTCCCACTGGATTCCAGTCTAAATTGGGTGGCTCTTCCCGGCCATCAAAACAGTTACCTTACATCTTTCTGGTAGGTCGGACGGTCTGGTCTCAACAACAGCAACAGTCATGTAAAACCCGGCCGTCCAAATGGATGCTCTATGACTTCGGATGAGTCGGACGGTCTAGATCTTCAACAGTCACGTAAAAAGCACTTCTTTAACTATTTACCTCAAAATAAATAAAAGTTTGTATTCATATTTTCTCCGAATATTAATTTCATAATTCATATTGCATACGAGAATTGATAATGAAAATGAAAAAAATATGTTGATTTTTTAATGTTGATATATTAAACGACTTTGTAATTAACGTGAAGGAAAACCTGTTTTGGATGATATAAATAAAAGTCTAGAAATCTAATTTAACATTAGGAGCTCAAAATATTATATTATCGTACTTCATAAACGACTGCACCGAAACATTTTAAACTCGGCATTAATTGGGGAGGGGAGGGGGGGGATAAATTTTTCAACCAGTTCTTTAAAATAAATTTTATCAAGCACCAAAAATCTCATTTTTCCAGTTACGGTTTTAATTATTGAGATGACCACTGACCACCATATTTAAAATCGCTATATCTCCGGATATAAACGCAGCTTTATAAATTTGTAAATTTATATTCATTTGGAGATGTAGAATTTTTTATGCCACCAAACTGAGTATTGCCATCTGAGCTTTTAAAGTTTGTGATTATATATAATAGATTATATATAATAGTTTGTGATTATATAGATATTTATATAATTGAAATACGACTAAATTAAATTGAATTACACATACATGTATGGACATACATGCAGGCATTTAACAAGCATGGATTCATAAAGCTTTTTAAATGGTTAAAATATAAATCCAAAAACTGCGATGCCATTATATATTATATCATATTTCCTGTGAATGTAATATAAATCACTTTATATTACAAAAGTATATCTTGAAGATACTTATTATATGACGACATATATCTCGCCCATATACGTTTAATATTGACCATGATATCAATAAAAATATGTATATGATTTTTTATAAAAACTCTTTCTATCTGTGCTTTCTTTTATTGGCATTAATCATTACTTTACACACATCATCATTAAAGTCATCATTAAAATCTGAAAAGTGTTTTACATTTTGAAAATTTTCTTTTGTTTTTCTATCAAGCAGGCTCCCATTTTTCTTTCTTAGAGTATAATCGTATGGTTATAATCCGATTAAAAAATAGATTTCAAGGAGCAAGTTAGTATATTTAATCCCTTCCAATCCATGAAGGTTCCTTTCTAAAAGTTTGTTTAATGAAAGAGCTTGGGATGCTGTGAAATTTTAATTTAAAGTGGAATGTTTCAGAAAGTTATAATTCACAAAAAAAAATTATAAAATAGTGAGTAAAATCTGAATCTAGCTTTAAATGTTTAAAATTTTACAGTGAAACCTCATAAGATAATATTAAAGTGTGATTTGAGTTGGAGGCGTTTTTAACTCAGATCTGTAATGCATCACTTTAGTCCTAGGATTGACTTGTTGGGGTTTCGTTACATCTCTGCAGGTAGTGACATAATAAACATACGGTTGAATTACAAACGTGAATTTCCTATTGAATTTTGTAATGACTAATAATCCCTCTGACAACCACTAGGTGTCACTACAACCAAACTACAAATACATCTTAAACAATGATCAACGAGCTACAAATTATCAACAAAGTTTGAGTTTGAAATCCATTCCCCTCTCATATGATCTGCTCAACGAGTCGTAGTGAGAGCTGACGATTTCATGGGTAATTTGATAACTCATTTCAAGTAGACGCTCATGAGACAGTAATAAAGTATCTTGAACGTAAACGTATAGAGGCAATATATTTAGTGCATTAAAATGTACTTATTTAAAATTATTTCGCTATCGTGAAGACAAGAAAGGATTTTTAAAGATATTCAAGAACAAAATACATACTTTTGCCATTAGCATGTATTTTTTTTAATCTAGATAATCTGTTACATGAAGGCTAAACAAATAGGTTGACTACTGATATTGCAGTTATCATTAAAACAACGTATGTTATGCAATTTATAAAACGATCCTTAAATTAAAAGAACGTTTCATAATTGATAGAAATACTGCAAAAAAATATGCGATATAATAAAACTACTATTCGATGCTAATAATATGATGCAAAACTACTATACGAGGCTAAATTATATTATTTGATAACTTATAAATAATGATAGTTTTGTCAAACGGTATTTAAAAAGAATCTCTCTCTCTATTATATATATATATATATATATATATATTATTCCTTAAATATTGATCTTAGACATATATAATAATTACAAAGTTGCATACATTTGCTAACGTATGAAGTTTCCTTTACATATTTCTTGTTTATATATTTCTCCTTTAAGTTTATAGAATTACTGTAATCAGCAACAACTTTTTCAAATATGCAGTGAGGTACGGACATCCAGCATTGAAGCAAGTATTAGAACAGAATTATGCTAACACAGTTTTGCCTTGCGATAATAATAGACTCGCTTTTGTGTGCCTGACTCGACAAATTGAAAACTAATAGTTAGTTTTTAAGTAAGTGCAAATATCAAATGTAATGTATATCGGTTTGAGTTATACATAAAGGTCTAGTAATTGCACTCGCAGTGCAGCGATTACAATTATGGTGATTATATATATATATATATATATATATATATATATATATATACGAGGGTCATTTTACTCATTGGAAATATTTTTGTACGGGGTTGTATAAAAATGTAAATTTTGTATTTCTTAAAATTTAATTCCCTTGAAAATTTTAATCGATTTCATAAAATTCTGTTCCTTTTTTACGCATCTCTTTGTAATTTATTATATATGTCTAAGATCAATATTTAAGAGGAATAAAAGAGACAAGGTCAATGTTTATATATATATATATATATATATATATATATTTATATATATATATATATATATATATATATATATATATATATATATATATATACATATATATATATATATATATATATATATATATATATATATATATATATATATATATATATATATATATATATATATATATATATATATATATATATATATATATATATATATACATATATATATATATGTTTTTATGGAAAACCCAATAAATAAAATATGCATAATTAACCTTTTTAAAAGTACACATAGCTTTAACTCTTGTAAAATTAATCTTCAAGAGCCTGGGTTTGAACTATTTACTCCACAAATTTAGCCCTGAAAAGATTTACTACAATTTCCTCACATGCTCAAATAACTTAATCACCTGCTACAACAACCCAAATAATTGCGGAGTTTACACCAATCTCTTTCTCTCTAGCGGCATTTTACTTATTAAAGGAAGTTGTGTGTGTGTCTGTACAGTCTGTAGCGAGGAATTTAAGCTTTGTATGGCCATGAAATTTGGTACGTAAGTTCTATGGGACCCGAATAGGTGCACATTGGTGTTAATTTCTTAAACTATGAATTAGTTTTCCAATTATTTTATCAAATACACTTAAATATTTTATCAAATACACTCAAATTTATCAAATACACTTTCGGTAGTAGAGTTTAAAATTCACAAATTTAAAATCCCGTATTTTACAGATAGAGATTTGATTGCTATCCGTGAAAACATCACGTTTCCATGAAAATAACATCTCGAGTTAGTAATAAGATTTTAACTGGCTGTAAAAGAAAGCATTTTTGATGTACGATCTTGTCGAGAGGGAGAGATAGATATATTTCAAATCTTCAGCATTCTAATAAAAAAAATGTTATGATTCCATGTGCAACGCCTGGTAAGACCTAGTTGCACTATATTTTTTTTCAAGCGGTAATTGAAGACTTTAATTTATCCGGCTTATTTTATTCTAAAAATTAGTCTATACTTATTAAAAAATAATCAGCTACGGAGGAATATGAAACTCTGGTCTCCTCGACTGTGGCTTTTCGTTAGGGGTATACTTATGTAACTCATCTGCACTTAATAGTATTTCTGGATATCAAAAGATAGAGATATATTTTAAATCTTCAGCATTCTAATAAAAGAAAATATTTTGATTCCATGTACAACGCCTGGTAAGACCTAGTTGCACTAAATATTTTTCAGGTGGTATTTGAAGACTTTATTTTATCCGTTTTATTTTATTCTAAAAATTATTCTATTATTATTAAAAAATAATCAGCTACGGACGAATGTGAAGCTCTGGCCTCCTCGACTGTGGCTTCTCGATAGTGGTATACTTATGTGACTCATCTGCACTTAATAACATTTCTGAATATCAAAAACCGTTGCAAATTAAAGCATTAAAATATTGCACATTGTATAGTTGTGTTAACATGAAAATTGTGGTATGAAAAGCAACATTGCATCTCTGATTGCTGCATGTTACATTTTTTCAACGCTTTCAAACATCTTAATCTAAAATTAATTTAATTTTAGCATTATTTTTTAATAGTTTGATTTGAGGAAATACCAGTAAAAGATATCTGAATGTTAAACGTACCTTGATTACGATAGTTACCACAATAAAATCAAAAATTACAAATTCACTGATGTAATGTAATAAAAAATAGTCTGCAGTACAATTAAATTACAAAACAGTGAAGAACGGTTGAACCTCGATTTATAAACTTTATCGAGAAATATATTTTATGATTTATATCTTTATCATTATTTCTAGACCAAGTTTCACGTGTATGCAACGTTTTTATTTGTATCTTTAGTAGTTTGGGCTATGTAATCCGCCTTTAGTCAGTCAACCAATCAGTCTGACTCTATTGTATAATTTTCAAAATTAGATACAAGATATGCCATGAAATTTTGACTTTCTGCTATAATTGCATTATGCAATAAATTTAGATATCATAAAAATAAAATGACTGCGACTTTGAGTTCAATGTACATTTCCAAACAATTCGAAAATCTTGCACACATTACAAAGTCTTTACACAATGCACCTACAATAACAGTCAACACCTTATCACGTTTGAAAATAAATATCTCACATTAATTATATTTATTATACAATACGTTAACATTATATTTAACTCCATTTTCATTTCAAAAAATAATTTTATTATTTTCTTTTTAGAAGGAAGAGTAAAGAAACTAAAACATTTTGCATAAAGGATAAATAAAGGCAAATCAGGTAAGAACTGTTTACTTATTATTTTATGCGTTTTTATTTATCCCGTATTTCATACGGTAAACTATTTGAAATGGACGATTTAGTACCAAGTAAAGTATAAAATAATGTAATAAAATGTATATTTAACAAATTAACAAATTAACAAAATTACATTAAACACATACATACGTTAATGACATTTTAATTTAGTGAACAGTTATTGGTCACTAAATTATAATGTCAATAACGTTTATTATTCAATATATTTCTTTATTTTTAATTGACAGTGTGTTTAAGGAAATGATCAGACTTATTACTTTTGAACCGCTACATGTACGTCAAATTGCTTTGAATAGTAAGAAAAGTTTGTTTAGAATATTTTGCAAGCTGAAGGAAATATATACATAAAAATACGAAATCTAAATTTACTGCGTCTTTGATGTAAAATGTCCAGTAAAACAAAAAATGATTATAAATAAAGTTTTGTATCTGCATCTGTAAAATCAAAGCTTGGGAATGATACAAAAGGGCTAACTTACACCGCTAAAACCATGCTGTTAGCAAGCAGTTTTTGAAAACAAATTAGGTTCTATTAACAAAATAAGTCTTTAATGTACTTTGCGTATTTGTTTTCGCTGTAAACAAATATTCAATTGATAATTGATATACAGGCCCCAAAAATTTGTCTCGTGAATATCATTTCAGTTTTAATCTTAGAAAAGTAAATGTTTTTTAATGGACTCTATATCTTAGGCAAATTTTCTAAAGTAATCTAACGTTCTTTGCTCTGGCTATATACATCGTTATTTTATATATTTTAATACTGTTTTGAAAGTATTTAAAATTGAATTATATTAGGATTTAAAACATTTTTTTAAATGTAAATATGTCCTTAACACTAACGGTTCAAAAGTTGAAAACCATGAACAGTTTTTCTGAAACACTTTTATAGCTCAGTCAAAATACTGTGATGTTCCAAAAAAGGGCATCACCCACAAGAGTTCCTTATTTTCAAAATCTGTATTTTATAGCGTAACAAATACGAATGTTACATCATATTTTTAGTACATTGACCCTTAAACTTAACCCCCCCCCCCCAAGAAAACTAAAAAAATAATTTTTGCTTTCAATTATGAATAACTATTATTCTTAATATTTAATATAATAAAGATGTCACATATATTTCTTTGTTAATAAATATTTAATAAAGTATGAATGTCACATTTCTTATTTTATTCGGTATATTTCACACATAGACATTACTAAATAAATAGTGCAGCGTATTAATTCACATCCTCATGTTTAATTTATTCATTAATACGAGTATTAAACTATTTAAATATCACAGTAAATCTATCACTATCCTTCTTCTATATTTATGTCATGAAAATGTCTGGGTGATGCATTTTTTAACACCAATGTATGTACGATACTTGTACAAAGACAGAAGCGTCTGAAATAGTATTTTTAATATCCTTTCCAAACACATTTTGCTTAACATTGTCCCTCCAGCGATTTACTTCTTGACTACAACGCCCAATGCTTCCTCTATCTTTTTGTTCTATGGTACAAATTTCTGCCCATAAGGATGCCACATATTTCTCTTTATTGTTAAATATTTAATAAAGAAAGAATGTAACAATTCTTATTATTTCCGTATATTTCTACACATATACATTCCTGAATACACTCTCTTGCAAAAACAAAACAAAAAACGAAACACCCCTAAAAACCCCGATCATCTCGAAATTTCGCATACAAATTCCTTTAAACCAAGTATGTAAATGATTAAATTTTCAAGGCCAATGAGTGTCAACTTCGATCATAGCGTGCGCTTCTAGCATTCCACTAGCTCCACTAGCATTCTCTGAAACAGGTTTAAAATGTGGGAGATTTATCTTTGCTCGTTATCGGCGTTGTAGTTAGGTGGAGACACAGCCAATAATGCCGTTACGACGTTGCCGAAGACCTTATAATAAATTAGACGAGTTCGAACGTGTTTGTATAGTCGGGATGCGTGAAGCTGGTTGGTCAAACCGAGCAATAAGTCGCCTGAACCGAAAGGTCACTGCTGCGCAAAGGTGCTGGCAGCAACAGTTGCTGCAAGGAACTCAACGGCGAAATGAAGGCTCTAGAAGACCAAGGGGCACAAATGGGAGGCACGATCGGGAGATAGTGCGACAGGCTCATACTTTCCAAACGGCATCATTGTCCGCCATGCAACGTGCTACAGCCTCCTTCACACTACCCGTGCTACCTTCATCATCTTACGGTGCATGGCTGAAGTGGGGTTGTGCTCTCGGCAGCCTCTAAGACGTATGCCCATAACCCCACAACATCGACAGAGTCGTTTGGATTAGTATTGTAGCCAAACAACATGGCTGCCAGCAACCTGGCATCCAATAGTGTTCAGCGATGAATCACGCTTCAGTCTTTTAGCAGATGGCCAGCGGCTACGTGTGTGGAGGCACCAGGGTTAGTGGCCCCAATCCGTCTTTGTTTTACACAGGCATACAGTCTTTGTTTTGCACAGGCATACAGCACAGGTAGCTCAATTCGCAGTTCATACCCTCGGGTGAGTCGGACGCCCTGGGCCTTCTATAGGCATACAGCCATTACCCCTAGTGTGATGGTGTGGGGTGCTATCTTTTACAACAGCAGGTCACCCCTAGTCATCCTGTCTACAACTTAAACACCTCAACGATACTGATGAAATCCTGCGGCCGTTTGAGTTTCCCTTCATGGCACGTCATTCTGGAGCCATTTTCCAAACAGATAATGCCCCGCCACATAAGGCTCGCATATATATTTACTGTATCTGCTGTTGATACTGTTCCTTGGTCAGCAAGGTCTCCAGACCTTTCGCCAATCGAGCATGTATGGGACATGCTAGGCCGCCAGATTCGGGCACCTTTAAATATAGCAGATCTGGAGCAACAATTGTGGAATGCCTGACAAAATGTATCGCAGGATAACATTAGGAAACTTTATCACTTCTTACTCAGACGTATACAGTCATGCATTGCCGCCAAGGGGGGTTCACCAATTATTGATTTGAAAATTTAATGTGCAATTGCTAACCATTGATGGGCCCTACGGTCTCGATTTTGTAATCATTTCATTACTTGTATATGAATTGTACGTATAAATTTATTTCAATAAAACCTGTCACTTTTTTCATGGTGCTTCGTTTTTTCTTTTTGAAAAAGAATATAAGTATACTATTTCTGCAATGATTCATATCATCATCTTCAATGTATTCATTAATATTAAACTCTTTAAATATCATTGTAAATGTATTACTGTCCTTGCTTATCATTATCACGGAAATATGTGTGTGATAATTTTTAGCACCAATATATGTACGCTACTTGTATAAAGACAGAATCGTCTGAAACAATATTTTTAATATCTATTCCAAACACCATTTTGCCCCTAAAAAAACAAATTTAATACTTTCCCTCTAGCGATTTGCTCCTTCACTACCCAACGCTTCCGCTTTATTTTTGTATCATGCTGCAAATTTCTATCCATAAGGATGTCACATATGTCTCTTTATTATTAAATATTTAATAAAAGAAGAGTATAACAGTTATTATTTCGGAAAATTTCCACACATACAGATTCCTAAATACATACTGTTTCCGCAATGATTCTTACCATCATCATCAATGTATTTATTAATATTAAACTCTTTAAATATTACTGTAAATGTATTACAGTCCTTCTTTATCACTGTCACTGAAATATGTGGGTGATGCATTTTAGCACTAATGTATGTACGCTACTTGTGTAAAGACAGAATCGTCTATAACAGTATTTTTAATATCTATTCCAAACACATTATGCACCAAAAAAAAAATACTTAACACTGTCTCTCTAGCGATTTGTTTCTTGACTACCCGCCCAACTCTTCCTCTTTCTTTTTGTATTATGCTTCAAACTTCTGCCCAGGAGGAATAATGTTCAAAATATAAAAGGGAGGGATGGAAATATTTGAAATCGCTTCAGACGGTAGACCATCTCAAACATTAAGTAAGGAATGATTGCCGCTGCTCTTTTTTCTTCAGGCTAAAAAAATAAGATGCATTTTCCCCCCCGAAAAATAAGTGAACTCGTAAACCGCCATTGTTGCATCTTTAGATAAGGAGGCGCATTGACGTGAAAAAACGATTTCAAAAATAAGCTTTTCAACGTCAAAAACTGGAAATAAGTTTTAAAGTTTCTTTTGACTATGAAGCGCATGAATCGACACTTGAGGAACTGTTTTGTAAGAGGGCGGGCCGCATTTTAAGCTCTATTGCCCCCTGAAACGAAAACTTACTTATTGAAAATATAATTCTGATGAAAATCTTAGTATCCAGATTAGTGAAGTGCTCCCGAAGTCTTCTTCTTTTTTACCCAGGTCGCTCGACCTACCCGAAAGTGTAAGGTATCTGTTTGGACGACCGGAGTGTGCCAACCAATTTAGACCGGAATCCAGTTAAGCGGCATCCACAGGGACTACACTACCACTAATCTCTCGGAAGAACTTACGGACCGACATATTTAATGTGCCCGTACTCTGGGTAAAAACTGGAGCAGTTTGGATAGATACGGAAATCGAATTCTAGTCGTCTGATTGCAATCTTTGCGCGCTAACCACTGGCCCTACGTACACAGTCTTACTAATAAACGACTGATTTAAAGAATTGTTAGTCTTATTTGGAACTACAACGAATCATCCTAGCATTGCTTGGGTCCCAAATAAGCGGCCGCTACTTAAAGTATACCGATACATATAAAAACACTCATATTTAAAATCGCCTTATTTTAATCAAAATAATATTTTTTCTTTCGTTAACAACTAAAATTCTTCAATTTTTTCACGTATGTATAGTGGAGCCAAAGGTTGTACCGTGCTGAAAACACCGGTTCTCGTTAGAACACCGAAGTGAGGCAGCATTGGGCGCGGTTAGTATTTGGGTGGGTGATCACCTGGGAACACCGCGTGCTGTTGGCACATTTCGGGCGCGGTAGCCCGGTGGTTTGCGGGCTGGATTTGCACGCTGCCACAACTGCCGCCGTGTTAATGCGGAGTACGATCACGTTAAACATGTGGGTCCGTAAGTCCTTCCGAGAGGTTGGTGGTAGAGGAAGGAGGGTACGGTCCCTGTGGATGCCTCCCTCACTGGATTCCGGTCTAAATTGGGTGGCACTTCCCGGCCGTCCAAACTGTTACCTTACACATTTCTGGTAGGTCGGACGGTCTGGGTCTATAGTGGACGTATGTATAGTGGAGCATAACTATTTGACACTATGCCTGCATATATATCCCCATAGCTACTCTCAGTCCATTGCATAAAGTATAGGTGTGCGTCTTTGGTGGTGCGTGAAAAAATTAACGCACCACCAAAGACATCTAAAATTTAAATTTTTATTCGTTTGTTTGAAAATTCACTGAAAATCAAATAGTAATTTAATAATAATTAAAAAGTTTTTTTTTTGTTAGAAGACAAATATATACGCCTACGTTTCCGATAAAGTATAGAATTGTGCTAATATTCTATTTTCGGATACGACAAAATAGGAATCAAATAACAATGCGTATTTTGATAAGTAAATGTGAATAAATTGTCCTAAGGATTCGTTAAAAAGAACGTTTTTCGATCTTACCTATGATGACAAAATTGGAACTCTTTGATACCATTTTCAATCACTACGGAGCCGATTCGTAAGAATTTCTCCCAAAATTGTGCTTCAAAATAAAATAACTAAAGAACTAATTCGAATAATAAAATAGAAATCTCACCAAATTTTTTTGTCCTTTGAAGTAAAGTACCTCTGTACTTAATTTGACCTCTGTCTGAAGTTTAGATATTCCGCTACAAGCGACACACAAAAAGACACGCAAACGCGTATTCTTTTATTTTGCAAGAAGACGCATAATTCAGTCGTTTAAGGAACACCAGCTGATTCCTTGACACAAAATCCACCAAGTTCGAACTTTCTCTGTAAGACATTTTGCTGGTCTACAAATGAAGGCATTGGCGATACATGTAGAAAACTATCGCTAACTTTTCTCAATTTCATTACAAACAAATTTACACATCTAAAAGTAAGCAACTCTCATAGAAATCTCACTTGTTAGACAGAATTTACCTTTTTTCAATGCATGTCCAAAATGATCAGAAGAAAGCAATTGTCTATAGGGAAAGTAAATAACAGCTTCGGAACTTGTAAAAATACACTCTGTGTTGTTAAATGATGGATCGGTAATACAAGCGACCCAAGGTTTTGATAAGTTCATTATAATTTAATAAAAAACACGTATTTTAAATTTAAAAAAGAATTGGTTAAAAACTGCAAACTAGATACATGAAAAACCCAGCTAATCAGAAAAATTATTTTGTGAACATGATAGGATGATCAATATATAATATATTATTTTTTAATTGTAAATACGTTATACATTTACATAATTGTGAATATGAAAAACGGATAACTGTATATTGTTTTATAAATAATTTCGTAAATGTCTGCATATATTTAACAGTCTAACAAAGTAATCGTGAATCTCCTTAGCACGAAATACGAAACGAACTAAGCATGACATACAAAACTGTTCTGCTGAATATGCTGAAAAGTACCTTATCTACAAAATAACTCACCCACACAAAAAACAAAATTCTTACTATCGGCAATCTCACGATTTGCTTTCTAACCACCAAGTCCAACATATTCTCTTTCTTCACTTTCCGCGACTTAAATTTCTCCCCTTGAAGACATGCTGTTCAAAATATGAAAGGGAAGGTAGAAATATTCGCAATCACCTTAGGCTGAGGACCATCGTAAACTTTAAGTAGGAAATGAATTTTGCTACTTCATCAACTACTAGCTAAAGAAATGATTCAATTTTTTTTTCGAAAAATATAGATACATATAATTTATTACAGTACTTTTGTAGTAGAATTAAGGGAATGCTTTTTTGAATAGTTATATGTAAGAACTGTCTTCTACTGTTATAATTAGGAGTAAAGATTTTGTCGTATAATTGCTTTGGCAAAAACCTTTTCCGTAAAACAACTTTCTCTCAAAATCTACTATAGATAAATTTTCCATTTTCAGTTAACACCTTTTTTATTTTACTTGATACAACTATTTCTCAAATATGGCTATAGATAGAGCTTAGTTGGTAAGTGATATGATTTCACCATCAAATTTTGGAGGAGGTAAGGTGGTTCACTGAAAATTGTTTACTTTCAGTTTATTTTCCAGTTCCGATTCAGATATTTATTTTCAGTCATTTATTTCTCAGAATTGACTATAGATAGAACTTTAATAATGATTGATACAGATTCAGCATCAAATTCCCGAAGGAGTAAACATATTTACTAAGTATTTCAAAGTATTAGATATGCGATATGCATTCATTAAGTATTTTTATGTATTAATGTGGCGTCGGTTTTATGAAACCACAGACAAGATGCAAATTGGAATTTTAAACAAATTTATTAAATCAGAAAATAACACGCCAGTGATCAAAATAGTGGTATATTAAGTATATTTCAAGACAAATTAGCAATAACACAGAATAGCTCTCGGTAGGGTGACAATTAAGAACACCCCTGGAGGAAGAAAAACAAAGAGAGCACACATACATTTCCTGACATATGAAAAAAAAAACACAAATAGCCTTCACATTATATTTAAATCATATATGACATTTTAATGTAACAATTTCATTCTTAAGACCAATAATTCAAACTGCAGATCGCATTGGCATTAACACTCCATTTCATTACAAGGAAAAATGGATATAAATAAAAGTTTACCTTCTTTTCTTTTACATAAAAATTCTGCAATTAATAAAGATCTGGATACACACTCGGGCACTCAAATATCACAGTTCTCTAGGAACACAATCGGGAGATTAGATGTATAACACCACTCTGAAGAATCGGGAAATCTTGGCTGGACACAAGGAAACTTTCCACTCACCAGGAATGATGAGAACAGAACTTCTCGACAAAACAGGAACTAGAAAACAACTGGATTCCGTCACGCCACTGGAAACATTCAACGACATTCTAGAAATGGTGGAATCCAGACTTCATAAAATTTATTCCACAAAACTCAACAATACCTACACGAAGAGGGGTCAAGAAAAACAATCGCTATAAATTAGCTTCACTTAGCTTTATTTACATTTCAAAGCCGACCGTGGTGAGAACCATTTTATTCCACCTGTACAAGATCCATTCTTTCAAAACCAAACTGCTATATTTAAATAAACGAATATCTTATCTTGACTGAGCCAAACCGGCCCCAAACAAATCTTTTTCACACTACATTACATTCTTGAATAGTAATCCATTAATTTGCAATACTAATTTGTTTCATTCCGAAACCCGCGATCAGACGCGAATCCACACACACCTACCTCGTTCTTACCTCTACACTCTCACTCTAACAAAATTCAAAACTGTCGCACGGGCGCAAAAGCGGCAAATCCCAACCTATCGACTGAGAAGCGAAAATACAAAATTATTTTATTAATATTATTCTTGAACATAAACAAATTCGCAATTTAAAAGTTCGCTTCCCTCAAACGTTAAGGGTGTGGAAAACATATCGAAAATATATTTGTATGGAAAAATTAATACTTTCTCTCACACAGAAATAAAACAATACTTTAATTTAAACACAAGTACGGCACATTGGTGTGAAACCCTTATCACATTAGTTAAGCGATAAAGATATTTATTAAGTATAAGTGATAAAGATATTTATTAGGTATAAGTGATATAGATACATCATCAAATTTTGAAGGAGGTAGGGTGGCTCGCTTGAAATGATCAGTTGCGATGTATTTCCAGTTCCAATTCAAGAATTTTCTACGAGCCATTTATTCCTCAGAATTGAATATGGATAGAGCTTTGATAATGGTTACATATTTAGCATCAAATTCCTGAAAGACTAATGATATGCATTAAGTATTTCTACTTAAGGTTCTGCAAATGTCACTCCCAATTTAAAAATGTACATTTTCTTTGAAACGTATGTTTCTCTGGATTTGCTATAAATATGGCTTAGATGATGGCAGAAATTAAGTCAACATTACATTTTGGAGCAGGAAGAAAGCTTCTTGCCCCCAAGGGGCAGTCAAATCAAAACGAGACAGACTATATAAGGGGCCTGCCGCGGAAGTTTGTAACGCAGGTAGGGCTGTGTATAGAAGCGCCCCTCTGTTGGGTATCAGGAAGGAACAGCGCGAACGTTAAGCGCCGTGTTATTCGTCTGTTAGACGTGCTCGAATTGAGGTCAGCGAATCGAGTGTGCATCCGACATCACTATGGAGGCCGGGAAAGAGGGACAGCGTGCTGTAGTGCGTTTCTTGACTGCAGAAGGAGTGTCAGGAAGTGAAATTCATGCCCGAATGTCTACTGTGTGTGGCGAATACAGTATGTCACGTGCACTTGTGTTTGAGTGGACTACACGATATCGAAACGGTCGGGTGTCATTGAAAGACAACGTTCGGCCAGGACAGGCTCATCCTGTCATTACCCCTTCTGTCATTGCTGCGGTGGATGCTGCCGTTAGAAATGATCGGCGGTGGACGGTGGAAGACATTCTACCCTGCAATTCCTGAAGAAAGACATTCGTGGCCGTCGATTTGCCTCGGACGAAGAGGTGCATGCCTGTGTACAATCATGGTTCCGTAGGCAACAAAAAACATTCTTCCATGAAGGCACTGACCGTCTTGTCTCACAGTGGGACAAATGCTTTCACAGTTATGGCGATTACTTTTGAAAGAATAAACAGGTTATGTACTTTTTTCCATCTGTCTCGTTTTCATTTGACTGCCCCTATTTCCATTTCCAGTTTTATCACTTCTGGCGTAAAACATATCTCTGAAATACGTATTTCTAAGGATTGGCTGATAAATCTCAGACAGTTTCTAATATAAATCAAGCCTCAAATTCCAGGGATGAACGCGTACACTAAGGATTTTGATTTACTGTTCTGGAGATGTTTCCACAAGTTTTTCAGAAAATTCTTATAACTGTACGAAATAGATATGCAAAGAGAATGAAGATGCTTAATGATTTCGTCAAAAATGAAATGTACGAATCATTTACCAACTTATGAAGTTTCCTTTACAAATTTCTTGTTTATATATTTTTCCGTTAAGTATATAGAATTACTGTAATCAGCAACAAATTTTCCAAATATGCAAATGGGGTACGGGCGTCCAGCATTTCAGCAGGTATTAAAATAAAAGTATGCTAACCCAGTTTTGCCTTGCGTTAATAATTGACTCGCTTTTGTGTTCCTGACTAGACCAATTAAAAACTAATCGTTAGTTTTTAAGTAAGTGCAACTATCAAATGTGATGTATATTGGTTTGAGTTATACATAAAGGTCCAGTAATTGCACTCGCAGTGCAGCAATGATATATATATATATGTGTGTATATATATATATATATATATATATATATATATATATATATATATATATATATATATATATATTTATATATATATATATATATGCAGACAATACTTAACATTCAATCCGAATTTCACAAGGTACTTTAAATGTGCTTTTCCGTCGTAAATTCTAGGATGGGAGCAACTTCGGTAGAGCATGATTATTTCTTTCATGATTATCTCTCAAGAATGGTTAGTTAAATATTGCTTTAAAACAAGAATTATTAGTCAAAACACCATGTTATTCGATTGATACAAATAATTATAGACAGGGGTATACTTATTATATACTTGTATAAGGTTCGTTTGAAGTATCACAAACAACAGAAGTTATGTTTGATATAATTTTGAAGACGTATTAATGCCACCTAACTCAAATATCACAATTTCAATTTCTCTTAACTTTAAATGATTTTAGAATTTGATACGCACAACTTTTCGATACATGTATTATCGAAATGCCAAAAATAGTGACACCTAAACGAGGAATCATGCTGTATTAAAATTAAAACAATAATTGTGAAGAACATACGATGCACTTCTTGAATGAACATTTGACGTTACAACACACACTTTCTGCACAATATTATTTAAAACTGCATTCTTTCCACAATAACTCAACAACACATAACAAGTTCTTTCCATGACTCCTCTGGCAGTATACATTTTGAAAACCACGTTCAACAACTTCTATTTCTTCATGTTTTATGATCACATGCCCAGAAAGTGAAAAGAAGAGACAAAAATATTTGAAACCCCTTAGGCAGGAGATCGTCGTAAACTTTAACTGAAGAAGGAGTTTCGCTACTTTTCAAGCTAAAGAAGCGATGAATTTTTCTTTCTAAATATAAAGGAGCTGAGTAAATCTAAATTACAAAGTCTCTGTTAAAAAAAATGCATATTGAGTGTGGGGTGGCGGCGGGGATGCAATGGAAACGTCAAACATTAAGAATTCTTAATGATAGATAAAGTTCAATTTATGCTGAGATACAATTGTTTTTATATATAAAAAAATGTATAAATATGTAACTAAAAGGGAGCCACTGCCCCTTACTCGCTGTCACTCGCCAACCCCCATCGAACGAATCGCTTGCTCGGCCCAGGCATCTTGAGGCTTCGCCCCATGAGGATAAAAACACGAGCAATAGCAGTGCATGCTCAGCAAAACAGGTTGCTTTGTCTAATGACCTATGTTGATATAAAAGAGTTGAAATGGGTTCAGAAAGTCTTAAAGGTGTTTATCCGTCAAAATTTCAGTATCGAATATGTTCCTGAAAACAAGACGTTTTCTATACATTTGTATCAGTGGTAATAAAAACGCATACGCTATGCTCTAAGGAAACTAATGTAATGGTTCTATTGCAATTAATTTTAAATCAATAGGTTTTTGAATTCGCTATGACCTTTGGTTATTTGCTTGTCTGCTTCATCTTCTTTGATGGCATTTTTAGCATACGTTCTATGTCTTAACGATCTGAAATTTGGTACACAATTTAGTCTGGTAGAACAATTTAATCTATTAAAATTTGGCGGATCGTCGAAGAATACAACCCGCATTTTCCCCCATTGTTATGAGATCGTTAAAAATGAGCCTAATATGCAGCTTCACTTCTATGTACATTCATATGTAATTACATTATTCTAAGATAATTAAAAATGAGTGCTGCTTCTCTATTCTTTGTATGCACATCAGTGCAAGGTTTGTTTCATTCTAATTGGTTGGGCACATAAAAAAGTATAAAATATAAAAAAAAAAACAATTTAAATTGAAGCATAAAAACGGCACAGATTTTTACTTCCTCATACTGTGTCATACAGTATAGAAAAAGTATTGCTTTCGAGAAAATTTTCGAATTCGAGTTTTAGGACCATCTGAACACGTTTTGTCTATTCTTGGAGTGATGTCCAACTGTTTGTGGTTTATTTTTTGCGAACACGATAGCAGCCACAAATGTTAATGGATTTTCACGAAACTTTATATTCTGCTTTGTTATAAAAAATCTAAAACTGGATAGATATTTTTGTTCTCAAATTCGAGCAAAAACTTTTATAATTCCATGTTAAAAAATGGCAACACGGGGCAGAATCGGACTTGATCATTCATAAAAAAAGCATTAATAATATTTATGGTTCAATGATTTCCAGACTTAATCGTTTCAATAATTGCTGTAAAAATTAGCCGCGAAACAATTTTTGTGTTCGTTACATCAGTAGACTCCATGGGGGGGGGGGGCAAGTTACTCTAAAATAAATATTTTTTCAAGTCTTTTATAGTGAGGTGTTACACAGTAATTGTAATCATTGGACTAATGATGACTTTTTTCGGAAATTTTCTTGTAAAATTTAGGAAAAAAGAACCCGCAAGTGAATTAAAATGGATTATGGTATGAGAAAGTCGTGTTGAGCCAGACTCAAATTAATTTTGCTATGATATTATGAAAATGTTCTGTGTAAAACAATATTTCATCAATATTCCATCTCCAATCACTGTATTCTGTCTTGGTTTCAACTTGTTTGGACATTTTAAGTTAACATCAATTAGATATAGAATTAGATATAAAATATTTTTCAACAGTTTGATAAAAGGAATAGGAAGACAAATAGTTTTGTTGTTTGAAGAGTGACTCGGCTATCACAGTCACCACAATGGAATGAAAAACTATACATTTTTTGATAAAATATAATAAAGCAATCGGCTGATGTAATTATACATAAAAATATTTCAAGAACAGTTAATTGTACACCAATGTAGTTTAAATAAATTTAGGGTAGTTTATGTCCATGATGGTATAAAATCGAGCTTAGAGCATTTAACAGCTCTCGAGTTGTAATTGAAAAAATGTCAAAACAAAAGTATCCTCGATTTATAAATTTTTGGATCAAAATTCCACCACTTTCAATTTTACTCAAAACTTATGGATCATTTCTCATGTGTTTGCAAAGTTTCAAGTTCCTACCTTCAGCAGTTTGGGCTGTTCAACTCAACCCTTAATCAGTCAGTCTCAACCAATGACTTAGTAACACCATAACTGAGTAACAGCATGATATAGGTAAATACATCCTGCAAAAGCTTCATATCTTCCAACAACTCAAATCCTCCAAATCAAATTCGAAGCTTCATATCCTCCAAAATTAAATTCATATCCTCCAACAACTCGTCGGAACTATGATTCTTCAGCGTCCATTACACCATATACAAGTATTTATATCATTTTACCAATAATATACAAGCACATTATAATAAAGCGGAGTTAATTTGAATATTTCCTACAATTTTCGAAGCAATTTGTGAATTTTAAATCCGCTTAAAAAATGTTTGAAAAATTAGGTCCCATAGAGTTCAATGTATTTCATTTTTTCAACCCGGGTTCCATCCAAAACTAGTTGGGTGATATTATTCATTTATATTCCCATAGGTCCTGACCGTCTGAACAACATACTAAAATTTAATTTTGAGAAAGTCATTTTTACGTCAGTTATCGTGCTAACGGACAGACAGGCAGACAGAATGAACATAATCATAAAACACTTGTCAACTAAATTGTAAAGTGTTAAAAAGTAGAAAGAGCGTAAAATGTATTCAAAACGTCTTAAGTTACGTTTCAACGGTGTAACGGTTATAACGGTCTATAGTCAGGATATTCGGCTGAAATTAAAGAGTTACAAAAAATTTGAGCATTTTGGACTCTCATATTTCCGACCCAGTAGCTAAAAATGCAATTTTTTTATAAAGAAAAAGGTTTGGGTCAAAGGTTTTGTTTTAATTATGTTAATTTTATTTCAAATTTCTTCTAAAATGTAAAAGATAGTTATAAACTTCAAATGATAAAAATGTTACATAGGAAATTTAGTTTCAAATCCATTAATTTGATTCTGAAAATATCTTACAGTTCTCAAGCAATCGTCTTGAAAACTACAAGAGATCGAAGTCTCTATCGTAAAATTGAAGAAGATTAAAAAATTTTCAGTTTTAAAAGTTACAATATTAAATCTTGAAAGTTCAAACAATATACACTAAGTTAGTAATATACTGTCTACAGTAGTAACTCTCATACAATTTACTGTTTTTAAAACCCTTACAAGGATGAATTGAATTTCGAATATAATTTTTTTGTTTTAGAAATATTGTGGTTACAATTTCAATATAATATTTTGAACTGTTTTAAGAAGGTCCAATGACAATAAAACACTCAGGAAGGATGTTAGAAGGATAGATAAATGAAATCATGATGATATTGATAATTATCAAGACAATCGATCAAGAGTATCACTGGCTCCCGTATTAGATATTGTAAGAAAACACACATGAGACGGACCCGAACGATTAAACTTGATGAACTTATTGAAGAACTTATTAAATTTATTGAACTTAAAATTAGTATTGCAAAACACTATTCACACAAAATTATTTCAGCTCCACCGGACTGGATTCACCGCCGATTTTTTCGGTTGCAATCTAGAATTCAAACATTTTCGGAATGCAATATTTATTCAAATTCTATACACAAAAAGTGCAATGTTGATCTACACATGATCTATTTTGTAAATACACGTAACAAATAATTTTCTTGTCATAACGAGGTAATTTATTAACTAAAGTAAAGATTTACTCATTCAAAGAGCGTGGTTACATAAAATCATTCTTGAAAAAAAAACACTCGATAAAGGATCCTCACGTCTTTCCAACTCAGACGAAATCTTTTATTTGCCCAGTCATCGCCTCCTGGGGCTTCTTTGTTGATGCCCTTATTATGAAGGGGAATTGAACACTTTTACCGCACTTATTTATTTTGTATTGAAGTATTAAATAAGTGCTATCTATTGAATGTGTAATCATTAATTTAAATATTTATCTACTGTAGTTTAATATTTCGAGATAACAAAGATATTAATCTGACATTTAAAAATCATAAGTAAGTGTATTTTGTGACAGGTTGAAAGTTATAAGTGAATGATATATTTAATTAAATATATTTTATGTATAAAAAATAAACATTTGGCATATTAACGCATATTGATCAATTTTAAAATTGAACTTGTGCAGCCGTGCAGCTAGATGTATCATTTTTCATTCATCATTTTTCAGTAATGATTTAAGAAGAAATAGATGCACATGCGCCCCCCGCTGTGCTGACGCATAAGCATTTTTCACTCGCCACACATGATACGCACTAAATAACTGTTAATCAGAGAAACAGATACTAAGATAAATAAAAACGCAGATAAGAAAATGGGGCTATATGGTAATTAAGGCAATTTTTATCGGAATCCAGCAAATTTTGAACAAAACGCTAATAATATTAAAATAACGGTAGATTATAAAATCTGAAACCTCGAAATCCTTTAAAATATTGCAAAGCATATTCCATTCAGTATCTAGCCATCTGCAGGGAAAGAGCCCTGAAAACTAAAACATAAAACAAAGAAATGGAGAACCCGAACTTTATATGTAGTATGTGAGACTTATTTTTCGCATTTTTCTGTGGCTATTTGATCTTTTTTAAAAATTTGCGCAAAACATCTATTGTTTTTATTGTTTATTTCGACTGCAACTTGGAACATTCAGCACATTTATCTTTTATTTACTAAAAGTGTTCTAGGTGAAAAACTAATACCCTTCCGGTAATATGTAGTTTTTGTCGATTTAAAGACTTAATGGAATTTTTGCAAATATTCAAAAATGTATTTAGTGTTATAATTTTCGAAAAATTTATGTAGGTCTTAGAATTATTATCTGAATTTGAAAAATAAGTTCGAGCTCCTAATAGCTTTAGAATTAGTGTGGCACATAGTCATATATAGTCGCAGTCGTAGGAATTAGTTTGCCACATGCACACATAGTCATATATATACAGTTGCAGTATTAGGAATTAGAGTGACACATGCACACATTGCCAACCTGTGCGGACATAAATGAATAGAGTAGATATTGCTTTTCCAACATGTGATATGCGTATTGAATATGTATTGTGACGAGTTTCAAAATTTGACACCGAGGTTTTATTTAATTTATCTTATTTTAACGTCGTATAACACGAATCAAAGGTGTCAAAAAACCCGTCAAATGCATTTTAAATCCAGAAAGATTGCTTTATTGCAAGTACAAGTATCCGTGGTTCAATTTAATGCTTTTAAGTGCTCATTTCAAGGAACAGAACATCAAGAATATTGTTGTGTGCGGCAATTTTGCGAACTTATATGGTGACCAACAATAGTATTTTTAATAAAAAACCAACTTAAAATGACAAAACAGTTCTCTCAAGCTGCTACAGCTTGTAATTTTTAATTTCATATTCACAGTAATCGCTCTTTCATGGTGGAAACACTAGTTT
Source organism: Amaurobius ferox (assembly GCA_951213105.1). NCBI lineage: Eukaryota > Metazoa > Arthropoda > Arachnida > Araneae > Amaurobiidae > Amaurobius > Amaurobius ferox. The sequence continues at coordinate 133,447,623 of OX578139.1, forward strand.
TGAAACCCTACCACATTTTCGACGTGTATTGCATTTTGTGAATTTGAATAATACAGCCTTTAATAGAGTCTGAGCTCCTCAAACTTCTTATTATTAAAAACAGCCTGAGATCTATGCTTGAAACTGCCTGTTATAACAGGAGTTCAGAAAGAAAGCTGTGACGCATTATAAGTTTTCTTGCTGGCATTGTATTTATCTGTTTTACCGAGCTAAATGCTTGAAAGAAACGCATATCCGATCAAAATATGATGATATATGCAGTGGGATCATAAAATATATTCGTATGTGCATACGTGCATGATAAGAATCCACTTTATCTTAAAAAACCTTTTTTGAGTTACAGTGAAATTTTGCATAAAGAAAAAATATACCTTCCTTTGGAAACTTTTATCTTTTTAAGCATATTGAAACAAAGCATGTGACTATTTTTTTTAATTTTCCATAAAATATAAAAGAAATTAGATAGGGAAGTAGTGAATAAAAAAAAATTATGCAGCTTAGGGAAGCCACGTCGTTCTAACTCAGAAAGACGAATGTTTTTATTCGCTGATTCACCACCTCTTGGGACTCCTTTGTTGCCTTCCTCGCTATAAAGGGGAAACTGAACACTTAGCACATTTTTTGCAGCCTTCATTTATTTTGTATTGAAACATTAAGTAAGTGCTACCCATTGAATGTGAAATGGTGAAGATTTCTTTCTATTTACTGCGTTTTTATCTTTCTTGATATCATATATACCCTATTTATTTCATGTCACGTTTAATTTTAGAATGAATTGCATTTCGCGTTGGCTCTATAATTACCAGTAACTTATAAATTCCATTTATAGATCTGTTTTCGGTACGAAGAAATTGTTCACGTGTTTATTTGAACTTATATTATTTTTCTTCAATTATTTCTTTTACTTTATATAATAGTGGTATTGTTTCTTTAATTTAAATGGCGTTGAGAAAATAAGGGTATTTCTTGTAAATGGGTAATTTTTGCAAATAATTCTTATCTGAATTCTGAATTGTAAACTTTATGTATCCGCTTTTGTTTTCTTTATTAATTGGTTATTACATACACGCGTAATTTAGAACATTTTTCCTGCTTAGATACTGCAAACACCACTGCTAATTCGTATCCACCAAAAGTCTCTGATTCACATAATGGTACAATACCATGAAAATCTTAAATTTTTAATCAATATTTGGCGTTAATATTAATTGTTTATTACAATTTGCATCCATCCCATAATTTAGACTATTTTTCTGCTTGGATACTATATTCACCACTGCTAATTCGTATCCACCAAAGATCCTTGATTTCCATAATGACACATTATCATGAAAATCTAAAATTTTTAATCAATATTTGGCGTTAAAATTAGTTGTTTATTACAATTTGCATCCACCGCATAATTTAGACTATTTTTCTGCTTAGATACTATATTCACCACTGTTAATTCGTATCCACCAAAGACCCTTGATTCACATAATGACACATTACCATGAAAATCTTAAATTTCGGATAATTTCTTGTCAATAGCCAAAGGAATAATGAATTACTGCAAATTATAGGTTCGAATTAATTTTAATGCATATTTATTTTAATTACAACTTAATAATTATAAAGTGCTACTCATGGAATTTGAGAATACGCGGGTTTGAGGGGGGGGGGGCATTATTTACCAATTATTCCAAAGAATGCATAACAGCAAAGAAGTTATTTGAAAGAAAAACTTGTGCTCGGTGCGAAACATATCAATTAAAGGCTGTTCAATTCAAAGGATAGATAAAATATTTCTTTTCAGACAGAAAGACAAAAGTTTTTATTTTCAAACTTATCATCTTTTGCAGACATCTTTTGCCATCGTCGCCATAAAGGGAACTTAACACTTGGAACATTTTGCAGTTTTAATTCATTTTCTATTGAAGTAAGTGCTAACCATTGAATGTGAAATGTGAAACTTCTTTGAGATACCACATCTTTTGGGATACTTGATTTCTTTTATGTGACGTTCTATCATTTTCAAAAATAACGTGTATTTCGAGAAGATTTGACAGTTATCAGAGACATATAAATCTTTATTTCAAGACGCTCCATAAAATGTTTGACATTTATTGAAACATATTATTTTACTTTTATTACTTTCTTTATAATATTAAATACAAGGTAGGATCAAACAGTTCGGAGACTGTACTGATATCTCCAACCCTGGAGATATCCAAAGTTGAGTTCCCCTCTCCTCCAATTGGAGGAGAGGGGAACTATTTGATCGTGACGTAGAGTTCATGTGACGCAAGATGCAAATAGGAAGAAGCTGGTCCTCAGTGCAAGGGTTTTCCAGACAATGCATATCAGTGAACTGTAGTCATTTGCGTTCGTCGAAAAAGGAAATGACGTTTCAAGAATAATGTACGAATATCAAATTCTGCCAGCGTTTGGGAAAATCGCTGACAGAAACATTACACCTGCTGCAGCAGTTGGCTTATTTTAAGAAAACTGTGCTTTCATGAAAAAAGTTTAAAATTTCAAAAAAGTTTATTTACTCTATTTTAATTAATATTTCAAAAATGTTTGTTCATTTTTCAATAAGTTAAATTAAACAAATATTTTTTATTCTTTAGTACTTTAAATTAAAAAAAAATTAGTTAAATTTCTATTATTTAAATAAAATAAAGAATATTTAATTATCAACCATTTAATTGTAAAAAATGTTTATTTTCTATAGTTAAATTTCTTTGTTTCTTTTTAATAATTTGACTAACCTTTGTTTACATTCAATAATTCAGATTAAAAAAATATTTCTTAATTTTTTTATAATTTAAAAATTAAAATGTTTACTTTTTTTTTACAACATAGTTTAAAAACTTCTGTTTACTTTACAATATCATAAATATCCAAAGGTTTTTCTTTTTTACTTTAAATTTGAAAACCCAGCATTTACATTAAAAAAGTTACATTTAAATCATGTGCTTACATAATGGTAAAATATTGAAAGCATCGGCAAATGATGATGTCACATGCAGAAGGATCTTCACCATTTTTATCATAATTAGCTGGTCACATTTTATATGGCACAACTATTTCGTGACAGTAAACTAAATAATCATCTTGACTTTGCAAGCCCTTTAATGAAATTGTGCAATATACAGAATTACACTCATTATAAATAACAACAGAAAATTCCTAGTATGGAAAAATACATTTATAACATAAGTTTTATAACGGTCTTTTAAATAAATTATATTCCTCTATAGGTTGAATGTTTTCGGCCTCTGATTAACAATTACTTCAAGATCAGTTGGAAATTAAAAATAAATATTTGGCATTTATAGAAGAATTCTTATTACATTTCATATTTCATGATCAATCTAATGAACTGTACATCAACTAATTTTTCATTAAGTCAATTGAATTTAGACTTTAAAAATAAAACGAATAAGAAAGTGAATTAGTTGTTCTCATTATATTTTAATTGAATCAATGAAAAATGAATTTGCTCTTTAAATGTATTTTAATTATTTACACTTAAAATATCTGTCTATCCTCTTCATTTAACTAATTAAATTATATTTGTTAAGTAACAGCATTGTAGCTTCTTATATCGAAGATATGATAACTGTAGCGTCATACATAAGAGAAATGCAGCGATTTCTCATTAATTATAATGTTCTTTAAATTGTAGCTATGGTGCTCGTAAATAAGAAAAAAATGTTGCAACATTCCAATACTTTATTTGATCTAAAAGGGAATTATTCGAAATTACATCTTTAATTTGACTAATTTGCACGGCAATGCATTCTTTTTTTTTTTTTTTTTTCAGTTTCTCTCCGTAATATACATTTTAAGAATTCAATTTTTAAAAAATAAAGGTTTGAAAGTTATGTTTCACATGACAAGTATCATAAAATAAAGTTTTGGCGCTTAACTTCTTAAGTTTTCTTTAAAGGATATACGTAATATTTTATTTTTTCCCTTATAAAAAGACAATTTTCTAATTTTCTTTAAATATTTTCTTTAAATTATCGCACTTAATAAACAAAGATGCCCATGCGTGTGTCTGTCTGTCTGTCTGTGCTGTTTGTAGTTGGAAATCCAAGTGTCGTACTACCATGAAATTTGGTACACAGGTACTGCATGACCCGAATAAATGTACATAATAGTTAATTTTGTAATTAAAATTGGTTTTTTAATTACGAACTTTTAAAGCCTAAGATCATGCTTTTGTCAAATTAAATTTATTCCATCATCGCTGCTACAGCTTCGCAGACGATCGAGCAGTTTTGTTGACATTTAGACGTACACCTGATCGCAACAAGGGCTTTTATAGTTTTGGGTTTCTAAATCTAAGAATTAAAATGAAGTCTTCCTATTTTTCTATATTATAGTATCATCATGAGTAGTGTGTTAAAATTTGACTAAAACTGGATGACAATTCGATGAGATAGCAATAATTTTCGAGTTTAAAGGATTTTTTTTTTGCGATATTAAGTATTTTCATTTATTTCCTTCGCAAGAATGATTTTAGTTATAAATAGACTTTTTCTAATATTAAGGGGACGGTGGACGTTGAAATTTTTTTTATTTACTTATTGACTTAAGAACGTGAAAATTTGTATAAATATTCCTCTTAACATTACTATATGCAATACCATTAATTTAAATACACCATCTAAAGCGACATATAACTAACTAACATCATAAATTTTAAATGCTTAAGTATCCATCTTCTTTTACTTTCTTGTTCTCAATACACTGTTTATAAGAAAGAATAATGGAAGTTCACGTGTTAAATTATTTTGCAAAATAATAATTTGCAACTTCTTTAGCTTGAAGCAGGAGAAGTAGCGTTATTCATTCTACTTAAATTTTGAGATGGTCTACTGCATGAAATTATTTCAATTACTTCTCTACATTTCTTTTATATATAGATTTATGTTTTAAACTTTTACCCAAAACAATATATCTTCTGCTATGCAGAAGTTTAAAGCATAACTGACAAAGACAAAATAAATTGCTGGACATGGTAGTCAGGATGTAAATCGTAAGAGCGGCAGCGGAAAATGTGCCCTTGAGCTGCCTAGTTATTTTTCGGATAATTTGTATCTAAAGAATATTTTTAAAAGAGAGAGAGAGAGAGAAACGAAGAATGTTGTCTATTTTATAGCAGACAATGAATAGCACGTCAAATGTTTAAATATCCCATGGATATCCCATGGATTTATATGTGCCCCCTTACTTTCCACACATTATGCACTTTCCTTTAATCAATATTCATTCACGACGTTAAATCATTTGGGGAGATTATAATGTAATTATGTTTAGCAAATGATTATGCAAATAATTCATTTAATTTTATAATGAATCTAATATTATCATTTTAGGTTTTTAATGTGCAAACGCGATGAAAGGGAAATAATTGTGAAGAATTGCATATTTCGGAACAATTTTGAATATAAATCGTTGTAAAAAAGTAAAACTTGTCTTTATTGCGAAATAAGTCATGTATATAGCAATTTTAATAAAAAAAAATACATTTACTTTATATTAAATGGATACACGAATTATAAATTTTGTTTTCCTGTGAAAATTCGCTACATTCTTTATTGCTGAATTCATTTTATCAACACTTTAAAGCATAGTTGAAAAGTGTTCATGACTTTGTTCATTCTGTCTGTCTGTCTGTTCGCACGATGAATGCCGTAATAATGACTTTAACAAAATGAAATTTTAGTATGTTGTTGAAACGGTTTGTGGAACATATGGGAATGAAAATAAATAATATCACCTAATTAGTTTTGGATTTTACCCGGGTTGAAAAAAATGAAATTCGTCGAACACTAAGGGACTTAATTTTTCGAATATATTTTAAGCAAAATTAAATTCACAAATTTCTTCTTAAATTTCATAAAACATTTTAATTATCCCATACAATGTGTAAGAATTTTCAGCAAAATATGTTTGATAGTTTTAATTAAAATTTGAAATAATAATTACAACCATGATTTATGGGGCGCGGTAGCCCATTGGTTAGCGCGCTGGAGTTGCACTCGGTAGGCCCGGGTTCGATTCCAGCCACTGCCAAAACTGCCGCCGTGTTCATGCGGAGTACGATCACGTTAAACATGTGGGTCCGAAAGTCCTTCCGAGAGGTTGGTGGTAGGGGAAGGAGGGTACGGTCCCTGTGGATGCCTCCCCCACTGGGTTCCGTTCTAAATTGGGTGGCACTTCCCGACCGTCCAAACATTTACCTTTCAGCTTTCTGGTAGGTCGGACGGTCTGGGTTTCAACAACAACAACCATGATTTATGAAGAAATCACGTGACATTCATTTTTTTCATATGTAAAGATCGTTTAAATTTATATTTAGTGTTGCATTTGTTATAAAAATATTTTATTTTGCAATTATTTGTGTATCCAAATTCTGTGCCAACGTAATTACACTATTTTTTATTTCAAATGATCACTAAACTTTGATTATTCCTACAGCGAAACCTAATTTTATTAGTAAACTACAGCATGTAGAATGTAAACAAATCAAGCTATTGTAAGATGAGTTGTATGAGAATGGCTGAATAATATTTCGCGCAATTTAATTGCGTATTAACGCAATATTATTTGCGTTGGAATCAGGAATATAAGTGATCTGAATGAAATATTCATTGCTTTTATATAGAGAAGCAGACGATTCGCATTTTGATGACGTCATTTTAATAAAATTCATTTTGTGTAGCTAGTATTGTCATTTTCGACGAAGTTTTATATTTTCAAGTATAAAAAATTACTCTACTACTGTGATAATTTAAAATATATCAGCGCTGAATGTATTACATTTTAGAGATTTTTAAATAAAGTTGCATTTCAGTTGGAAAGTGTTTGATAATCGATTCTTGTAATGTTTACGCTATTTTTTTTATCTATTATTAAGTCAACTAACACAATTCGGCTAAATACTCATTAAGATTTTATCATTGATATATAGAGAGATGTAATGTAATAATTAGTATTCTTGTAATTATATTTATAATATAGTATGCAATTACGTAGTATAGTATGAATAGTATAGTATGAAATTAAGATTATTATTATTTGTCATTTATTGTTCTGCAATGTTTTTTACTTTCATATGTGATATTTAATTAACAGTTTGTGGTTTTCGCTTCCTTTGCGACAGGTAGAATAATATTCTTGCACTTACAAGAGTAGAAAGCAGCATGTAGTTAGTGTCGAGAATTTGATACTTAACTCACAGTTTGTGTTTTTCGCTTCCTCTGCAAACATGTAGTAATATACTTGCACTTACAAGAGGAGAAACAGCATGTAGTTAATGTCAAGAATTAGACGTGAATATAGCAACGTTAAAGTGTAACGTAAATGTAAATAAACATATTGCTTTCTATTGATTACATGCTTCTTTGATTACATTTCTGTGCCAACAAAAGTTCCTCATTGAATTTCATTCTATCTCTTGCAACCAACTGAATTCTTTATAAATCCGAATTTCAAAGACATGATTATACACAAAAATCATCGTAACTTATTGAAGCGTTTCGCAGTAAACACATGTTTGTGCATTTTTTAATTTTAGGAGCTCGGCTGCAAAATAATATAAAATTACAAATTATTACTATTTGTTATTTATTAATTTCCTTATATACATAATGTGTAAGGAAAGTATTGTGACGGGGTCGAAAATTCGAATTCGAGTTTTCGACGGGAAAGCACATTTCAAGCATCCGTGATCACAAATCGAACATTTTTAAAGGGATGTCTGTGTGTATGTGTGTGTGTGTGTGTGTCAGGGAGTCTGTGGAGACGACATCTCACGAACGAATTGAGCGATTCGAATGAAATTTGGCACAAAAATCACAATGCATGAATACTGGAAGCCACTTGTTTTAAAATACAATCGAATGTTCAGAACCCCCCTAAATTTTAAAGAAATTAAAATATACTTTGAGTAATACTTTTGTATTTGAACGCCAATAATCATTTATCCTCTGTAAAAATAACTTATTTCTCCGTTCATAACGCTTGGCAAGATTTTGGTGACGAATTTAGCGGAATGTCACCAACTTGACGATATTTTTAAATGCCAAATAAGCGAAAATCTCGCCTAATGGATAAAAATGACGCTAAATCAATGAAATTGAATCAAGACTAATTGAAGAAAATTCAATATCTTGGAAAGAATATAAGTATCTACTATAAGAATAACATTTTTTTTAACTGTAAAAGTAGTAAATTCATTGCATTATATAAGGAAATTCATGTGATGCCTACATCAGATTTTTATTCTTAGTATTCGTGTAAATTCATACGTATCATAGAAAATTAATTGCAGGACTAATTTGTATTTATTATTTTTAGTGGTATTTTTATTTATTATTTTTACTGTGATAAAATAAACGGTGACTCCAATCCAATGGAACTGAAATGTTTATGAGTGACTAATGTAGCGTAACATGAGACTCCAATGAAATTAATTATGAGTATTCTATATTTCTTTTTCATTTAATTTGCTTAAAACAGATAATATGGACATGTGGTAACTAAACCAAGACATACAATACAAACAGCTAAATATAAGTTACAGGCCAATGCCAGGTTTGTACAAGTTTAATGGAATGAAGTATATTTTACAGGATTTAACGCAAGTGTAAAGTTGAACATTGTGTGCTTAAAACCTGATAACTTTACATTATCTAATGTCTTGATATTTAGGTTAAAATCTTCAACTGTAAATAAGGCCATAATATTCAGATCACTGAATTTCTTCGCTCTCTCACACACTCTCTCTCTCTCTCTCTCTGTCTATCTATCTATGTATCACTCTATCTATCTATCTATGTATCACTCTATCTATCTACATCTCTCTATTATAACCCCTGTATTTAAAAAATAAAACCCGATCGAAAATGAAATTATATATTCTTAAAGAGATTCACATCACTCGCTCCCTGCTTATAATAGTTAGCACTTGGATTTTTTGAGATATACGCATTATTGTCTTTAAAAACAGATTTGTTTAGATGCTAATAGACCAGAAGAACTTTGTAAAAACAACTTATGAATAAAAAAATGCAGTTTCTACTGTATATTTCTGTTGTTTTCTATTCATATCTATCATATGTAGTTCAGGTGATATTTCGAGTGAAATTAAGCAACGTAAAACGAAAATTCTATCGGACTAAAATATTTTAATTTTTGCGGAAAAAATGATAAAAATATTAAAATATTGACATCATTTTTACATATTCATAAATGATATCCGATTTTTGATATTGTTTAAATTTTTATTAATAAGGTTTGAAGATGCCAGCGTCCAAATTGTTTATTTTTTCCTAACGCTCTGATTTAAGTCGTAGATGATAAGTAAGCACAGATTTAAACCTGCTTAAGCTCCACCATATTAGCATCAAAACGCAGATGATTTATACTTCTGAGTTCTTTACATAGAATTATTGTATGAGATCTAAAACAGAATTCAATCTAAAAATACCCTCGATAAAAGCTTAATATTACATCTAGTGTTATAGTTCTACATTAAATATTTTATATAATGCAAGCAAAATATGCGTGACTGAAGTGATGAACCAACAGCATCAATTTAGAAATTCTAAACATAGAAGGGGAATATGAATATATTAGATTTTACACGAAAGTTTGGGAGATAATCATAAATATTTAAGTAGCTTATGTAAGATGTTTAGATGAATATTCATGCAAAAATGGTCACACGGGGGAACATTTCACTCAATTAAATATGGGCGATAATTATAAATATATTAATAACATATACACTTTAAATGAACAGATTTAAAAATGTGTATTAGTATTCATTTGATTTTCTTTTTGCAAATGCAATACAATAAAATGCAAATACAATAAGATGTTTAGATGAATATTCATGCAAAAATGGTCACACGGGGGAACATTTCACTCAATTAAATATAGGCAATAATTATAAATATATTAATAACATATACACTTTAAATTAACAGATTTAAATTGTGTTTTAGTATTTATTTGATTTTCTTTTTGCAAATACAATGCCTTTGAATAAAAACAATTGCATAGTACTTTTACAGTACTTTATGACATATAGTTTAATAATTTTTAAATAAAAGCATTGATTTACTAAATTTTCAATAACGTCTGTGAAAGGTCATTTGTTTAACAGAGTAAAACTTAACTTTTATTTAGAAAACAACATAGTAGCATTTTGTGTCTCTAGAAATATGTTTTCTTGTGTGTATATTTATGTGTTTACATTTAAGTATATATTTAGTATATGGTAAGTATATAGTTTATATTATAGTTATGGTAAGTATATAGTTATGGTAAGTATATAGTTTATATAGAGTCTTTCCTATTCTAAAAATATTCGATGAATTTTTATAAAATTTAGTATTTAGCTTGTGTGTTATTTTATTGCCGATTATTTTGTACATATTGGAAACATTTATGTTGTTGTTGTTGTTGAGACCCAGACCGTCCGACCTACCAGAAAGGTGTAAGGTAACTGTATGGACGGCCGGGAAGTGCCACCCAATTTAGACCGGAACCCAGTGGGGGAGGCATCCACAGGGACCGTACCCTCCTTCCCCTACCACCAACCTCTCGGAAGGACTTACGGACCCACATGTTTAACGTGATCGTACTCCGCATGAACACGGCGGCATTTGTGGTAGCGTGCAAACCACGGGGATACCGCACCCGAGATGGCCAACAGCACGCGGTGTTCCGAGGTGGTCACCCACCAAGTACTAACCGCGCCCGATGCTGCTTGACTTCGGTGATCTAACGAGAACCGGTGTTTTCAGCACGGTACGGCCGTTGGCCTGGAAACATTTATGTGAAACTTTTTAAACGACTGTAGAAACAAAATAATTGCATAAAATTGACAAACTCTAAAACTGTTTTAATAGCAAGACAAGATTAATGGTACTCTAGCACGAGAGTGAAAAGTTACTCTCTCTTCAGAATTTTTTAACGACCCGGAGTACTAATGGGTTCCTTACACTGTATTCCGTAAATTTAACTTTCTAAACTTGTATTCCCATTCCTCCTGAGGATTTTTGTCCTATTATTTATAAAAACAATCTGCTTTCATTACCGATTTTAACAGAGCTTTCAATGTTTGTTCGTCTATTAAATTATTAAATGATGAATATAACGTTTTCTTCCGTTTCGGATACGAAACTGTCTATACTTGTAATTTCATCTATAAAATTTACTCTGATGTTCGTTTCAAATTTATTTATCCCAATTCATTTCTCACTCCTTTCACTGCTAATTTGCCACACAGAACTAGTTTTCCTGGCATCTTATATTTGATTTTATGAATTTATGTTTGGTTTGCACTTGATCCCATAATATAAAATTTCTTTTGGTTTTTAATATTATGCAAATTTACCTTCTGAGCAGAGTGTATTTAAGAGCTCTGTACTGTTTACCCGTTATATGCCTCTGATGATGCGGGTTTATATACTCAAAATCACTAAACGCAATTTATTCAATTTTTACATCCAACATGCCGTAACATTTTTTATTTAGAAGTTAATTTAGCTATTAGTAATTTTTTTACATTGGGACGTGTCGACAATGCTAGTTGTTACAACAGTTTAATTAGTCATGTCTATAGCTTAACGTATAACTGATATAATAAAATAAAATACTTTTATGTTTCAATAAAATTTTTCTGGAAAACAATGTTTTCTTCTGGGTGAATCAAACATATCAGCTCGATCTGGGACCAATTTTTTGCGGCCATTAAACGACACTTAACCGAGCCATATCCTGGTTAAGTCAATACCCTGGGAGCTCTTCGCACTTTTTAAGAAATATAAACAATTAACAATTATTAATATCCACTGCCAATTCATAATGTTTATTATAACCATGTAATAGAAGGAATATGTTTAAGACTTTTACATCTTAACTACCCTGCTCTAAGTCCTTGGACGAGCCGAATGGTCTGGGCTTTCGACATCTTAACTACCAGAATAAATGATGACCACAAAGTTTGTTTATATTTAAAAGTCGCTATCGCGTAATGTTTTTGGTGTGATGCTTGTTGGAAGGACTAAGAGTAAAAATTGGTTTGATAACGAAGTTATAAACTCTACCCGCGCCCTATCGCCGAAATTAATTTGGAAATCCAATCGTACTAACTAACGTTGTAGTCTATAATTAGATATATACATTTTTATTGTTTTCAGTACTTCAATAATTCAATCCTCGACCATCTTTCCGACGTTTCTGATATAAACCAATCACAGATAAGCTGAACGTCGGCTCGACCCAGGCTCAACCTAGACTCGATCCAGGTGACCCATTAAATTTTGTCCATACTGGTAATGCCTAATTTTATTAAGTCTTATATAATTTACTAAAGCTTAAATCAAAATTTCTAGATCTTCAGTCAGGATCGAGATATCCCAGTGGATAAGATATCTGGATCGTTCATGGCAGAGCCAAGTTCTCTCCCCATCATCCAAAATTATCTCTGCCTACGCAGAGCATGAACACATTAAATTGACAGGTCAGAAAATCCATCCGAGTCGTGATAGGTCAGAGGAAGGGTGGTACGATCTCTAGGGTTATCGCTAAATTGGTTTGTTTATTTAAATTAGTTGGCACTTTTCTGGTCATCCATGCATTTGCTTTACACCTTCAAGTACGTAGGATTCTCTGGGTATGACAAAAAAGTCAATCTAGTGCATTTACAGATTCATATTAATCTATAAGTAAAATTTCAGAACTATATGTCTCGTCTTCTATTTGCAATTGGTGTCAAAAGTTCGCAGGGCGTTATTAATATAAGTAAATTCTGTATTAAAACAAAATTTTATTGATAAAAATAATAATCAATTTTATTTTATTTCTCTACATAATATCAATTTGAATAGTCTATCTTATAATATAACTTCATAGCAAGCATTTTTATGCAATGAAAGCTAAATATGCGTGACTCAGGATTGAAAATTCACAACACAAGTTTTGGAAATTCTGAACAGAGAACAATTTTCTGAATATCTTAGATTTTATGCGAAAGTTTCTAGGATAATCTGGAATATTTTAGCTTTTCGTGTAACCTGTTTTAATCAATATTCATACATAAATTACACTCGCAAGGGAAAGCATTATGGAATTAAATCTGATGCAATGATTATGCAAAATGCTTTATTCAATTTCATATTGGATCTAATATTCCGTTTAAGTTTTCGTTTTTATTTTACTATTGCAATGTAATTAATTGTTTTAGCAAGCTATTGAATATACGTTTAAATTGTTTATGCTGCCAGTTATAATTTACTAAAATTTAGTTTTTTAATAACAGCTTTTCAAGATGTTGCAATTAAATGCAATGACATCTAAAATTTTAATGGTAAAGAAATATATTTGCTGCTTATTTAAGAACATAAATATAGTTGAGAGCAACAATATACTTATGTGATTTATAATACGGTTGTGTTATACGTATTTGGCATTTGAAATTTTATATATTTGAAAACCATTATTTACGTCACTGTATGCAAAGTTATTTTTACAAATATATTTTTGAAACCGCCGTGCATGTTATAATTAGCCCAACTTGCAGAGACTTGCATAAATATATACACAATTCAAATTTCACGAGCTGTTTTGTTCATGATATCTATACATATTATAACGATACACTATTAATATTTGCTTCAATTATAGTGAATAATTTTAAGTAATGAAAATATAGAAAGTTATTTTAACTCCAATATAATTTTTGTAACACAATAATTTTAACTTTTTATCTTTTAACTTTAAAGTGGTTTCAATTATAAAAAAATAAAATTTGAATAATTTCAAAATGAACCGTTGTAAACCCATTGTTATTAGCAGCAAGTTTTGATAAAATATTTTGTTTCTGGTTTAGATCGATCCATGAAAAGAAGCGCAATGGGAAAAATCACGTCCTGTAAAGATACCTGTAAAAAATGTTTCCTGTAAAGAAGTTTTTCACATCAGTTTCTCTCATGGAATCCTCAAGAAATCCCAGACAAAAAGAAGAGAAGATTAAGGAAGGCGAAGATGGACGACAATTGTTTAGTGCTATGCTTTAGTTGGTTGACACTGGGCCAAATTGTATGCCTATGGATAGCATTTGGTCCCCTTCAACCAGCTGTAGTTAGCATTCTTTACTACAATGCGGCCCCATATTGGACAATCCCTTATTGGACACCCCAAGAAAGAAATTGAACAAAAAGACATATCAGAGGCATATCTATCCAAGACTCAGCTATATATAATATGGGTGAGAAATTCTTCTTTCATTTTAAACATTATTTTATTTCGTGTTATTTCGCTCGATTTTTTTTTGAGTTACTAGGGGTCTCCGCTCCTGTTCGCTAACGATCGCAACCACCCCTAATTCGCTTCGCGAGTCGGGAGACTTCGTCTCCTACTCGCTGGCGCTTGCAGACATAATGCGCCCGTTGGGGAGATCTCTTGTTTGCTAGTACTCACCAACCCCATATCTGACTTCTTAAGCTATACTTCCCGCTGCTTATTCTTTGTACAGTGACAAAACACAGCGTTTCGTTTGTTTAAATAATTAATTTAAATATTACTCATTTTGAAATGACAACTGCGTCATACTGTCAAACTCCTGGGACTCAGCTTTATACTCGAAAACTCCTGGAACTCAGAGTTATACTCACAAACTCCTGGAAGCATTATTCACATAAACAAATACGATTCGTTGTTGAAAATGCTGTTGCCATTAAGAAACAAGTAATCTTTTCATGAAACTCGAAATAACTAATATATTAATTGTTGAAATCAATAATTTAAACTTTACTGCTTTTGTAATGGCAACAGCGTTTGCAAGAATGAAAGATCAGATTTTGAAGATACAACAAAGAAAAAAAAATCTTACAAAAGTGTTCACTTCAAAATTGTATACAGAATAGAAATTTCCATTCGATTATAACCAAAATAGGGTACAACACATGGCGATATATTTTAAATCATCATGCCAAATTGCAAATTATTTGATAATATAGGTCTGGCGCTAGCTTTGATATAAAACATCTCTAGAGAACTTTAAAAGGATTTGGTCAGTGGCTTTTTTTTATATGGAGATATATGATTTTCTTCCATATAGACTATTATTTCTTCAAAATTTTTATGTATTTTTATAATATAATATTTTTGTATACATTTGTATATATATATATTAGTGATAAATTCTTCTTTATTTCTAAAGATTATTTTTCGCTTTAAACATAATTTAAAGAAAATTATATGGTTTTCTTCCACATAGAGTCTTTAAAATGTTTTTGTATTCTTATAATGTAATATTTTTATATATATTTTATTTAAGTAAATTACTAAATTATATATATTTTCTTCTATAAATATGTAGTATTTGAAGCTGTTTTCAATGCACCATATTTCTTGAATTGAATTCTAATTTTTTACAGAGCAACAAATATGCTTTTCTTTCCTGACAGTACGTGGTGTATTTAAATGAAACTTATTGTGAAATAAACAAACATTCGAATCTCAAATTTTGATGGATCCCTAACACATTTTGAGAATCTCTAAATAAGAATAACTCAATTTTTCAATACTGTCTATGTGTTCGTTAGTGGAAACGAATGAACGGACCTCATTGTTTAGAAGTTATTACGAGTCATTCTCTAGGTATTAAAAATGTATTTCTTTTTCATATGGAGTGCTATATTTTTCTAAGAAATTGAGAAAATTTTATAATTTTTCTAAGCAATTTATGCAATCAGAAGGAGGGGATCTCAACCATGTATCGGGAGCACAAACCAGGGAAATACACCTTCATTTGTTTGAAAATATTTTTTTCGCCAGTAGTAAAACAATTATGAAAACATAATTCAGTTAAAGTTTCTTGCTATGACATACATTTTTTATGTAATTTATTTTAAAAAGAGAATGTCCTGACTTGCAAAAATATAACATACTGCTCTTGAGATATTTAAGGTTTTCTATCTATACTGGACAAGATATTCAAAAAATTAAAATACATTTACTATTAATATATGAGTTAATTCTTTGTAAGTACTCTTCAACAAAGTTTCAAGAATATTAGTAGTTACCATGTGCAATTCTCTTGGAAAAATTTTACTGTTCCACAGGATATTTCTTTAAATAATCAACTCATTAGCCGATACATACTTATTTTAGTCAGTAACAACAGAAATATTATTTAATTCAAGTCAGTTAAAGTAATAAGAATGGTTAAAATTGTTTAAGTGTTTTCTCACAGCATCGAATCTTATTAATATGTAGAAAAATAATGTGTCGACGAATCACAATTCCAAAGATCAAACTTTGCACAATTTAAAAGTTATACTGCTACCAAGTTAATTCTAAAGTTATATTGTTAAATGAAATTCTCTTTGCAGGGGATTCTCCTTGCTGAAAATATTAGTGTAACAATCTAAAATATTCGGTTTTTAGAATAAACCTGTAGTTTAAGAAGAATTTAATGTCAAAAACGAATATTTGATCTTTGACTTCACGTTTTAGACAGATTTACGAAAGCAGACCTTGGAAGTTTGCAGACATGTATCAATATACTTGATTTTTGGCAAACGGAGCATTTTTAACACTTTACAACATAGTTGAAAAGTGTTTATGACTTTGTTCATTCTGTCTGTCTGTCTGTCTGTCAGTCCATTAGCACGATAACTGCCGTAAAAATGACTTTATCAAAATGAAATTTTAGTATGCTTTTCAGACGGTCTATGGGACCTATGGGAATATAAATAAACCATATCACCCAATTAGTTTTTTATTGAACCCTGGTTGAAAAAATGAAATACATTGAACCCTAAGGGACCTAATTATTCAAACAATTTTTAAGTACATTTAAAATTCACAAATAGCTTCGAAATTTTTAAAAAATATTTACATTATCCCATAAAATATATAAAAAAATTTCAGTAAAATATGTTAGGTAGTTTTTTAATTAAAAATTATTTAATATAGGGAGAAAAACGAATTCAATTAAGTTCTGACTTTTGCGATATCCTCCAGAAAGAAAAAATAGATATATAATATAATTAATATCTTTCGAAGAGTTTAATTATTTTGCATATGAGAGAGGCTTCACATTTTAAAGTAAGTTTGGTAGATAACAATTTTTCAATTTTTTTTTAATTTTACATAACTTTTCATGATATACTTATTTGATGGCGCTTTTAATGCACTTTCCTACCTCCTAGAGAGTTCAAAATTGGTATACAGCTTAAATTTGTAGAACATTTTATTCTGCAACAATTTGGTGGATCTTTAAATATAGATCCTACATTTTTTTAAATGGCCTGCAAATAATCCCCGTTCACTTCTATAAATCATTGTAATTTTATTAAAAATTCTGATGTGGACAGCACATGTATTTCTCTGCCGACACATATTCACGTTCTCTTTATTTCTTCAATAATAATTTGAGTTTATCTGCCCAAAATAACATCCATAAGTATTTTAAATGATATTGAATTTGCACCTTAAACTTAAATTTGGTTCTCATTTGATAGATGGACTTATTGTCAAAAGTGGAGTAGAGAAAACACAAAAAAACTAAAATATCTCAAAAACGGCTAGTCCTAGAGTAATGGAGTTAGTCTTATTCTTTTTGTTGTCAAAAATCACGTATAAAATAGGAATTTAATTGATATAATTGAGCACACGTAGTCTTTTATTTTATATTTAACGATTTTTGTGGACCATTTCGCAAAAACAGCCCGTTCCTTTTTCCGAATCGTACTAGAATAACCTACAAGTTATTTATATAACAATTTTTGTTAAATTCGGTATATAATTCACTTGTAGGTTATTGAAATATTATACACAAAATTCTGTTAAATTTGGTCCATTAGTTTTTAGCTAGAGTGGATAAAGACAATTTCTGCCGGCCATTTCGCAAAGAAGGCAGATTCTTTTATTACGAATGATACTATAATCAAATGAACATCAGGGTTTCCCACAAAAAACTTATCTACCAAATTTTATTAAATTCCGTCCATTAGTTTTTCAGTTAGAGTGCATGCAATATCCTCACAGACACAAAAAACACACACAGATACACCATGACACACACAGACGTCTTCCTAAAAATAGTGTTTTCGTGTTCTGGAAGTCTCAAAACGTGTAGATCCTTCAAAAATTCGAGTTCCGATCTTCGGCACGATTCCAATACTTTGAATACATACACACGCACCACACACATATATTATCTGTGTATATGTGTATTATCTGTGTATCTATATTCCGTGCCAACGCAATTACAATAGTTGTGATTTTAAATGATCCCTAAACGTTTATTATTCTTTCAACGAAGCCTAATTTTAACTTATGCAGAATGCAAATATCTCAAGCGATTGTAAGGTGAGTTACATAAGAAATGCTGAATTTTCATCGCACAAAATTATTTAGCTCTGGAGTCTGGAATACAAGTTATATGAATGAAATATTCATCGATTTTGCATAGAGAATCAGGTGATTTGCATTTCGATACAGTTTTAAATATTTAAGTATAATAAATTACTGTAGTACTGTGATAATGTAAAAGGTATCACCAATAAATGTATCACATTTTAGAGATTTTTAAATGAATTGCATTTCAGTTGGAAAGTGTTTCATAATCAATGCTTATGCATGATTGATCTTTCTTGTTTAACACTTTACACCATAGTTGAAAGTGTTTATGATTTTGTTCATTCTGACAGTCTGTCTGCCCGTTAGCACGATAACTGCCGTAAACATGGCTTTATCAAAATGAAATTTTAGTATGTTTTTCAGACGGTCTGTGGGACCTATGGGAATATAAATGAATAATATATCACCCTATTAGTTTTTTATTGAATCCGGATTGAAAAAATGAAGTACATTGAATCCTATAGGACCTAATGTTTCAAACATTTTTTAAGCAAATTTAAAATTCACAAATTGCTTCGAAAATTTCAGAAAATATTCAAATTATCCCATAAAATATATAAAAGAAATTTCAGTAAAATATGTCAGGTCGTTTTTGAAATAAAAATGATTTAATGTAAGGAGAAAAACAAATTCAATTAAATTCTGATTATTGTTATATCCTCCAGAAAGGAAAAAGAGATATATTATATCATAAATATTTTCCCAAGAGTTTAATTATTTTATATATGAGAAAGGTTTTACATTTTAATATAAATATTGTAGATAACAATTTTTCAAATTTTTAAATAAAATAAGTTATTATAGTATTGTGATGAATTAAACGATTGGAAAAATGATTATGAATGAAATGCTGCTTTTATATAGAGGCGATTTATATTTCGATGATGTCATTTGAATAAAGTTCATTTGTTTTCGATGAAGTTTTCAAATATAATAAATTATTGTAGTGTTATGATAATTCTAAAAATATTACCGAGGACTGTATCGCATTTTAGATATGTTTAAACCAGGCAATTTATATTTCAATGCCGTCATTTGAATGAAGTTCATTTTCTTCGCTGAAGTTTTCAAATATAATAAATTAATGTAGTATCGTGATAATTTTTAAAATATTACTGAGGAATGTATCGCATTTGAGAGATGTTTGTATAAAATTGCATTGAAGTTGGAAAGTGTTTTATAATCAATGCTTTATGCAGGATTGATCTTTCTTGTTATTTTTGATGTAGTTTATTATCCATTCTAAGTTGTACTCCTTTGTACCCGTGTACGTTGTACCCATTTTTACCCGTGTACGTTGCACCCCTTCTAACTCCTGATAATGAATACAAGTTTTACATTGGTAGTACTAAACTTACTGTTGGTGTCCGTCTATCTGATCATGCTCGTGACATCCAGAATGGTAAACTTTCTTTGGATCTTGCCCAATGTGTTGCTAATGATAACTTTCAACCGTTTTTTTTTTTTTAAACTTTCCTTTTAATTCGCTGCAATAACCCTCGGTATATTCTTCTATATGAATCCCTATTTATTTATATGTATCGTTATTCAATTTGGATCCTGTGCAAATTTGAAGTTACTCTTGGCGACTCCTTCTCGATTCTACGTGTCAAACCTCTACGCAGTTATCTGTGCCGTTTCATTTTAATGTACTTTATGCTTGGCTAAAATTGGGCATGTTTCTCGGCGACTCCTTCTCGACTCTGCGTATCAAACCGCTACACAGTTATCTGTGCCATTTCATTTTAATGTACTTTATGCTTGGCTAAAATTGGGCATATTTCTCGGCGACTCCTTCTCGACTCTGCGTGTCAAACCTCTACAGAGTTATCTGTGACGTTTCATTTTAATGTAATTTATGCTTGGCTAAAATTGGGAATGTTTCATTGTAGTTTTTTTTTTTTTTGGTATTTAATACTTGTTTAAATTTTAAATCTCCCATTAATTGTTATAATAACCCTTTTTTTTTTAATTTTGTAATTGTTTAATCTTTAATAGCTTGTTTATAATACCATTTAATTGTCATTATTCCGTAGCTGTTTTATGCAAATTTTGTCTGCCGATTTGGTCTATATATAAGCTCGTTTCCACGTAATTTTTCATATAGCCACTGATGAAATGTATGGTGATGCCCAAAAGTACTCTGGCCTTTTAGTATTTGTAAATCTCATAGTATTTTTTTATTTGATTAAATGACCTTTTTATCTATGATTTGTGTCTTTAATTTATGCTTAAAAAATTAATGAAATACTTTTTTATTTTATTTAACGATGTATAACTCTTAGCGTCGAAATAGTCATCTTAATCGAAAGTTGGCTCACTTATGTTCTGTTTCGTGAGACTGTAAGTATGCACAGTTTTTGCCCAGTAAGCCCCTTATAGGCTTCTGGGGACTGGATAAATTTTTGGACCTCCTCCCTATTATTTTCGCCATCGGAGAAGAAATAAAATATCCGGCTCTGCCCAGATGCTGTCCCATGGTCTATTTCATAAATGCGAAAATATTCAGTCGTCTAGGATATCGAGGGGCTTTTGTTGGGTCAGTAAAAACGTAAACACATTAGAAAATTATAGATCATGAACCTATGAAATGCCATAAATACATAACATGGGCAAAATGATTTCATTTAATGGTGTTTCGTAACATGCTACACGCTTAACTACATAAAAATAATTCAAAATTGTTCCGTAATATAAAATATTGGTAAGTAAATCAAAGTCAGTTCGATGATTTATATGGTCAAATCAATTTAACAATAAACATGACAATTTTAATAATAAAATGAGTATTATTCATAAAACCATTCCATAGAAATACTGAGTGGAACCTATATTCCCTGAATGTTTCAATAAGTTTTCCTAGAAGATTGATCTCAGAAAATATATTAAATATACATTTAATTTACCGAAGAAATAACATAATTTTATCAACTTTAAATTCATTAGGCATATACTCATTCAATGAACTCGTTATTCAAATATATTTTAATCCATTTTAATACCACGTTTTCAGTGCATAAAACAATTGAGACAAATCACAAATATTTACCAAAGGAAATATTCTTATTCTGAAAAAGGTAAAATTCATTGAAATCTTATACTAAAGTACTCTTTAAAACTCAAAGTTCCATAACAGTTCTGAGAATAGAATTTATTAAAAGTTTTTCAGAAATATTCGAAAATAATTAATGCTGTAATAGCCTACGGCGTTTTCAACACACACCCTTCACATCGATCCCATACAGTTCAAATCATGTAGAAACATTTTCAATTACATTCTGTGATAGTTGAAAGAGACCGAAGTAAATCTGGTATTCTCCTCCTTCGCTCTAGGCCATTTATCTGAAAATTTTACAGGTGTAAAATAATTTCAATAGGGGAAAACTAATTTTTGAGCGTTTCAGAAATCCACTCCCTGTGCATCTTCTTAATGTTATTTGGATTCCTTTTGGAAACCGTTTGTTTAATATTGCATTGTTTAAGTGAGACGAAATTGCTCCTGATTGTAATACTCCATGTATGCGGAAATGAATAATATTGGTATCCGGGTGAAGTATATAACATACGATAAAGTTGAGAAGTTAAATTTGTGATATTAACAGTACTTGATGCAATGTTTGTGATTGTGAATGAGTAAAGTTATATGGAATTAGTATTAAGCCTGATAAAATAGAGAAACTAACATTTTCAGAAACGTAAATTGAAACCTTTTTACTTTCCATATATACATAATGTATAAGGAAAGTACTGTGACGGGGTCGAAAATTCGAATTCGAGTTTTCGACAGGAGAGCACGTTTCAAGCATTCCTGATCACGAATCAAACATTTTTGAAGAGATGTCTGTGTGTGTGTGTGTGAGTGTGTGTGTGTGTGTGTGTGTGTGTGTGTGTGTGTGTGTGTGTGTGTGTGTATGTGTGTGTGTGTGTGTGTGTGTGTGTGTGTGTGTGTGTGTGTGTGTGTGTGTGTGTGTGTGTGTGTGTGTGTGTCAGTGAGTCTCTGGAGACGATAGCTGACGAACGAATGGACCGATTCGAACAAAATTTGGTACAAAAATCACAATCCGTAAATACTGGAAACCTATTGCTTTTATACGCAATCGAATGTTCAGAACCCCCTAAATTTTTGAGTGAAATTTTGGAAACATCGTCAAAAAATCAAAACCGCTAATAAAGTTACGCAAATAGACATTTCTTATGTAATTTTTCATTAGAAAATGATTGACATAAATTTTAGAACGCTAACATGAACCGTTCTCGAGATATTGCACATTTTTCAAAAAAGTTATCAAAAAGTCATATAAAATAAAAAAAAATATTTCCTATTGAGAAACATGTTCACTTTTCATATGTAATACCCTGCGATAAATTGGGTGACATCACTCTCGTGGATCTAGCTCGTTCCATTCACGAAAAAAAATACTTTGAGTAATACTTTTGTATTTGAACGCCAGTAGTCATTTATCTGCTGTAAGAATAACTTATTTCTCCGTCCCTAACGCTTGGCGAGATTTTGGCGACGAATTTGGCAGAATGTCGCTAACTTGGCGACATTTTTAATTGTTGATAAATTAACAAAAATCTCGCCAAATTGATAAAAATGACGTTAAATCAATGAAAATGACGACTAATTGAAGAAAATTCAATATCTTGGAAAGAATATAAGTATCTACTATAAGAATAACATTTCTTTTAACTGTAAAAGTAGTAAATCCATTGCATTACATAAGGAAAGTCATGTATTGTCCACATCAGACTTTTTAAGAAGTTTTATTTTATGTAAAGCAATTCGCGCATAAAAAATTACCTTCTATATCAATCATTGGCTCAATTAGGTTTTCCTCCACGGTTGATACTATGTTTGTGCAAACTTTCTATCTTCTGGATCACCGACAGGCTTCTGAAGAATCTGGAAAGAAAATTAGACCTCCTTTCCTATTTTGTCAACCTCCGGGAGAAATCAAAATTTCTGCTTGATTAGATTTTGCTCGATATTCGCAGAGTCCACTTCGATAAGAGCTTGCAATTTCGTCCCAATAGTTCATCGGTTGAGCGTCGGCTGGCCAGTGCGGAGATCTAGGGTTCGATTCCCGGTTGGGGCAGCAAGATACTTCACAATAGCGCGCGAACGAATTAACCTTGTAGGTTAGTGCAAAGATGTCGGAGGTCTAAAAGTGACTCCAGTATGACTAGCACAGATTCCTCTTGCTTTGAATCGGAGCCCCGATTTCAAAGCAAGAGGATAACGACCACGAAGGATACTAACCTGGGTAAAATAGTACTATCAGGAGGCTAACTTGAGGTAAAAATAGCAGGAGGTGGTCAAACCAGATTGTCAGTTGCACGCCAGTCTAGCTTGAGAGGGTGGATAATGCAGAGTCCACTTCGACGATAAGAGCTTGCAATTTCGTCCTAATAGCTAAATGGTAGAGCGTCGCCTGACCAGATCGGAGATCCAGGGTTCGTGTCCAGTTTAGGGCAGCGAGCTTCTTTACAATGGCGCCCGAACACACCAACCCTGTAGGTTAGTGCAAAGATGTTGGAGGTCTGAAAGTGAGCCTAGTACGAATACTACAGAGTCAGTGGACTCTGGAAGATTGTGCGCCGATTTCAAAATTGAAAGGAAAACGACCACGCAGGATACTAATGGTTAATAATAGTAGTAGCAGGATCTTGCAGTTTCGCCCAATAGCTCAACGATATAGCGTCGGCTGGCCAGTTCGGCGTTCCAAGGTTGGAGTACCGGCTGGGGATGAAATCTTTACATATTGTAAAGATTTCATATTTAATGTCACCGGGTGGCTTATGGATAGTCTGTAAAGATTTGTATAAAACCCCAATTTCCACCACCCTTCGACGGCCTTCTGGACGATCTAGAAGGATAAAATCACATTATAGAGCTATTCTATAAATTTATTAGCATTTCGATGTGATCAGGGCAACATGTTCAATGTATGTGCAAAATATTTTATTTCATCACTTGTTTATTAATATTAGTACATCATTAAGGACATAGAGTGACGTTTGTGTTTCCTAGTATTCAGTACTTAACCGTTCAGTGCCACAAGTGCTCTGTCCGAAAGCGAGTTCCGAGTGAGGTGCTTTAACTGTAGATGGGTGTTCGTAATCGTTCGGAATATACTTTAAGCTGTAGTTCCATAACGGTGTAATGTGATGATCTGAGTGAATGCAAGCACACTTAGTTCCCCGAGGCAACGTACAAATGGTCTACATCTCGATCTAAATTTGGATGTAAATAACTAAATTTAGATGTAAATAACTAAAATTAGTGGCAATTTCACTTTTAAACTTGTTGAATTTTAAAATATGGACCGACCCACTCATGTCCCGATCCGCTTTAAAGAAAAAAATAGTACGGGTGTAAAGAACCTTGCTGTCCCAACCGGGAATCGAACCCTGGATCTCCGAACTGGCCAGCCGATACTCTACCGTTTAGTTACTGGGACGAAATTTCAAACTCTTATCATCGAAGTGGACTTCGAGTTATCCACCTTTTAATGTCAGATTGGCGTGCAACTGAAAACCTGATTGACCACTTTCTGATATTTTTACCTCAAGTTAGCCTTCTACTACTACTATTTTTACTCAGGTTAGTATCCTGTGTGGTCGTTAACCTCTCAATTTGAAATCAGCGCTCAATCTTCCAGAATCCACTGAATCTGTACTAATTGTACTAGGTTCACTTGCAGACCTCCGACATCCCTGCACTAATCTACAGGGTGGATTTGTTCGGGCGCAATTGTAAAGAGCAATGTTGCCCCAACTGGTAATAGAATCTTGGATCTTCGAAGTGACCGGCCGACGCTCTACCATTGAGCTACTGGAACGAAATTGCAAGCTTTTATCGTCGCAGTGGACTCTGCACGGGATACCGATATCCCATTCTGCCTTAAAGTTAATTTTTTGTTGGGAACAGAATGAAAAATTCGAAGTTTTATAATTAAATAAATGGAGCTATCATTCAATACATGTTTGATTTGGATACAGGATACTCTCTGAAACAATTTGTGTTCGTTAGATAAAAATGTCAGATACACATTGTGCAAAAAATATTGGTACAGTTTTCCATTTCTTCTTGTTCATAGATTTTTGCATTTTTTTTCTCCTTCTTTGACTGATGTTCTTCTGGTTCAACACATCTAAAAGTACTTTGTCGAAATTTTCCATTATTAGCCGAAATTTGTACATTCGAATATGACTCTTAACATGTCAGGGCTTATCCTAGTTATTATTGTTGAAGTGCAGATTTGTTCTAAATTCAACAAATTTTTCATAAGGCATCGCTGTTGCAATCAGGTTTACTCTAAAAAAACATGATAGGTGATCATAGGTAGATCAGAAATCTCCTAAACTTGGAAGAATATGGCATTTCATAGCAAAGTATATACCCATGGGTATATCTACAGATACACAGTGAAGTATTGAGGCAGAGAAGTATAGAGACGATCGTCTCTATAGATGCCTCAAATACTTCACTTTTCTATTGAGCGTATACATAAACTTGTGGAACAAGGGTATCTTAAACTAAACTTTTAAAATTAGACACATCAAAAATATGGGTGACCACCTGGGAACACCGCGTGCTGTTGGCACATTTCGGGCGCGGTGGTTTGCACGCTGGATTTGCACGCTGCCACAACTGCCGCCGCGTTCCTGCGGAGTACGATAACGTTAAACATGGACACACGGTCCGTAAGTCCTTCCGAGAGGTTGGTGGTAGGGGAAGGAGTGTACGGTTCCTGTGGATGCCTCCCCCACTGGGTTCCGGTCTAAATTGGGTGGCACTTCCCGGCCGTCCAAACGGTTACCTTACACCTTTCTGGTAGGTTGGAGGGTCTGGGTCTCAACAACATCAAAAATTATGCCATCTTCTGTAGATTTTTCAGAGAATAACTTTATGACATTCAACTTTAGAAGGATATATTTTATTTGACCGATCTACCTTTCTTTCCTTTTAATTTTCTTCCCATATCTTGTTTGATATTGAGTTATTATTTTTTTATCAGCCAGATAAAAAATTAATTCAGGACTCTTCAATATTTATCAGTATTACTGCGGTTTCCACATTCTTCATTTCATATGGTATTTACGTTTGTTTCGTTATTAACGACAATAATTTTTCACCTTCATTGTTTAAATCACGTTCTGAGAAGGCTACGTCTTCCTGATCTAAAATCCCACAATCACCATGTATCACTACTTTCTGCAAGACATACTACATGAATGTGATCTAGTGTCAGTTAACACTGCTTTTATCTGCAATTTCTATATTGTCATTTGTATTGCTTGCAGCATCACA
Organism: Amaurobius ferox; assembly: GCA_951213105.1. Classification (NCBI taxonomy): domain Eukaryota; kingdom Metazoa; phylum Arthropoda; class Arachnida; order Araneae; family Amaurobiidae; genus Amaurobius; species Amaurobius ferox. Next base: position 133,474,384 of record OX578139.1, read on the forward strand.
GCCGAAACACTTTGACCACACTAGCGCGCCCATGGCTTTCTTTAGTTCAAATTATCAAAGTACTAATGACGTTGGGGTGTTTGGTGAATGGAATTGATTTGCATAGAAACAAGTTTTTAGTATCGTTCTATATGAAAAACATACTAATTTCGTCGTCCACTGCACTGGAATGCAGAAGAAACGCACTCTACTTACTTTTTCTATACAAGTATCTTTAACGCAGATTGGGCCATATGTATCCCTTGGGATATATGCCATTACTGCAGCAGTACTAAATACATGCATTTTTGTTTCGATGGTGTAATGTTTATTGACTCAAGGAAAATAACAAATGATTTTAAAATGTTCGAACAAAAATATTTTTCTAGAAATATAATTTTCAAATTGGAAGACGAAAAATTTTCAATCTACCATCCTCTGAAAATAATTCCAAATACAAATATTTTATCAAAATTATTTTTGAAAATCTGATATAGGCAGCACATGACTTTCCCAGCAGACTTATATCTACGTTCCCTTAATATTCTTAAATTTAATTCACTTTTAATTCAATTATCGTTCTCGTTTGGTAACTGGACTTATTTTCAAAGGTGGCGTAGAGAAAATACAAAAAAACTAAAATATCTGGAGAACGGCTAGTCCTAGTGTAATAGGGTTGGTCTTATTCTTTTCATCGTTAAAAATTACGTATAAAACGAGCAATTAATGGATATATTTAAGCATACGTAGTTTTTAACTTAGATTTTGAAGATTTTTGCGGGTCATTTCGCAAAAAAAGGCAGATTATTTTTTTTCCGTATCGTACCAAAATCTAAACGGCACCAGGGTGACCCGCAAGCGACTTATCTACTAAATTTTGTGAAATTCGGTCCTTTAGTTTTTCAGCTAGAGTGGATATAGGCAATTTTTGTGGACTATTTCGCAGAAAAAGTCGAGTTCTTTTTTCCTGAATCATACTAAAAACTAATCAGCACCAGGGTCACACCCAAGTAACTTATCTACCAAATTTTACAAAATTCGGTCCACTAGATTTTGAGTTAGAGTGGATACATACATTGCACAGACAGACAGACACATAGACAGACACACAGGCACACACATACACACACACACACAGATGTCACGCTAAAAATAGTTTTTTCCGTATTCTAGAGGTCTCGAAACATGTAGATCCGTCGAAAACTCGAGTTGCGATTTTCGGCATGATTCCAATATTTTCCCTATACATTATCATGTATTGCAGGGAAAGTAAAATGGCGAGTTATTATTAAACACTCTATTATAACAATGTCAACCTAGAAAAAATTTATATTTAAAATTAAAACTTGTTAAAAAAAATTCAATAAAATTATTTAGGTGTAATGCAAGCACACTTAGTGCGCCGAATGTAAAGAAAGCTTCTTTGCTGCATGTACATATAAAAAATTTTGAGGTTTCCAATAAATAACTTCTACTTCAGTTTAACAAATTACCATGCTGTGGGAAAACAAAAACACAAGTATAGTTTTTATTAAGTTGAACTTTTTAAAAATCAACAGACTTGTTGTAGTTATACTTAGAATACTAATACTTTACTTCCAAACCCGCAGACTAAATTCAGTTCCTTCTTTAAAATCGTGTTTTGACTTGCTAGAAAATTCTAATACTTCCTTAAAATATTCAAGATAAATCCACTCAGCTACAATTTCGATAATATTTTAAATTAACACAAATGAAGCAAACCAGATTGCCATCAAAAACGCGTTTATATTTCCAAGGTCTCATCGGCTTTCACAATAGGATTTGGTTGAATAGAATCTCTCTTTGTGTAAATCGAATATTCATGTAAAATCCGTATTTACGTAAAAATCGTGTATTGTTCAATGATTATTGCCCTCGCTGGCAGCGGCAAACACAAATGAAATATTCATTTCCATAAAATAATCTGGATTAACTTAATGACAGCGAAGAAAAAAGAGCCAAAAGTAAAGAGAATTTATTGTATTTTAAATTGGTTTTCGGAAAATAGTCAGTGGGATGCTTTTTGTGAATGCTTGAATATTTAAATGGCTCAACTATGTCTTTTTTTGCATGGAGCACATTTAGTTTTTTATCATCTAATTGAAGTTTTAGAGTAAATACTTGCTTTGTGCTTTAATAAGACTTTTAAAAAATTAAAATTTTTAATTTTTAATAAAGTATTTTTATTATTATTATTAATATAATGTGTGTTAAATTAAAAAAAATTGAATTTTATTAAATTTAACACACATTAAATATCCAATACCATTAAATATCCACATCCAAAATGCGTGAATTTTACCATGTCCGATCGTATTTAAAATCAAAGGGATCAAGTTTTCGCAGTATTTGATAATCAAACTAAATATAATTCAAATATATGCATTAGTTCTTGAAACTGATTCTTGAAATTGGCTCTGAAAAGCGAAATATTTATTTTTATCTTTATTGATGTGTTTTGTTACAAAACACAAATTAAATGCTTCCTTATTTGACATTGTACAAAATTTCTAGTTTTAATTTATTTTTGCACTTGGAAACTATGTGCATTTTAAAATTATGCTGTTGCCAAAATTTCAAAAATCCATGAATATATCTCAGACTCCGTTGGTTTTATGAGTGTGATATTTTTCTTTTTATCATAATCATTATTTATAGATCAAGCGTTCCAATTCAAATTTTTGAGAATATTAATTTTTTGATTTTTTTTTTAATTTTGCTGGTCATTTGCAAAATATTTACAGTTTCAATTTTCTGAATAGTACCCTAGTATAATAAGTACCAGCGTAACGTAAAAATGATCTAATTACCGATTTTTGTTAAATTTGGTTAAATTGTTTTGAAGTTTAGGTCTGTTGTTCAACCACACATGAAAATCAATCGAAAACTGATATGCATATTGGCACGCAAATATTTACTCTATGCACTTTTCATGTATTGAAAGGAAAATTGAATGTTAAAGTACCGTTTAACTCAGAGACATAATCATTAAAAACATATGATAATTTAATAACACAGAAACATAATTATTAAAAATATATGATAATTCAATTTGTAAAAGAGCCCGTTTTCATAATTAGTTGCAAATACTGACCCTGAATGAATTCAATTATCAGTAAATGAAATGCTCATGTAAAACCTGCATTTACATAATTACCATGTATTTATTACTCGCTGACTATTGCGTTCGTCAGCAGATGTAGTAAAGCATGAAATATTCATTTTCGTGAAAGAGTTTGATTTATTTATCTCTGAGCTCTGTAACAATGATTCTAAAGGGAAATAATTTCGTGAAATAAAAGAATGTTTTTTGGTAAGTATCCAACTAACTACATAGCCAATTACAAATGTCTGCCTTATATTTATTTGAGTTGAATAAAACATAAGTTATTTTAATTTAAAAACTGGATATGTTAACATAAGTAAATGATTAATTATCTTCTTAAATTATTATATCCTACCTTATTGTGCATACGTTAGAGCAAACATTTCATGCTCATGTGGTGTAAGATTTATATTGTTTTTATGCAGATCTTCTATTCAAAAACGTGTTTCACACGAGAGTATTAGTAAAAAAGATTTTATAAATTGTAACATCAGATAGAAGTTTCTATTGGTAATAATGTGTTATATAATAATGTCATAGTGAATTATATTTTTTTAATTTGGAGATTTTTTCTAAATTTCTTGTTTCTGAAAAGCAATGTGTTTTAGTAATAAAATTGCACAATTGAATAGCTTCAGAATGAAAATACATAAAATACATATCGAAGCAACTACTTGAGAAATGAACAATTACCCTTAATTTTGCTCAAACCATTGATCTTTGAGCCAGTTTATGTCGTCTTGCACCTTTGACCACAAAGTACGCAATAGTATTCATCTTATGTTAGATGTAATTAGAACAAATTTACTGGATTTTGCCCTAAATTTAAAGCAAAATCCGAGCTCAAAGTACAAGTTGCTGCCTTTAAAGTTTAGCGCCAGCATAATTAGCACGTAATAAGCTCCTTACAACATATGTATCCCCGTTCCTTCAGATATTTTACTTCCTATAAGCGCATAACCCGGACACGATTAAATCGCCCACGGCGTATGGGCCACATTATAGGCCCCGATTGAGATCATATATGTCGTACAGCACAGATATCCATGAGACCTGTATGTAGGGAGGACAAGATTCGAATGCAGGAAATATTGCTTTTATTCGATTATAACACAAATCGTCAGTTGATTACATTTTTAATTTGTTTGCCTAACACCACCAAATGCAGTTAGAAGCAAAAATTTTGTTTTCACAGAGTTAAATAATGCATTTTGTGTTGACTAATTTGTAAGATTGGGTTTTGATGAGTTTTGATGATGTCATTTTATAGTATATTATGTGCATAAGGTGAAATTTTGAACTATGTTTTGTGAAATTGCGAAAAAGCAGGATATTATGTTACGAATAATATTGAAAGCTCGTTAGAAAAAATATTCTTCAATGATTTTTGATGTTAAAATTGAAACACTGGAATTCTATTTTTTATTGCTAAGGGACCGGTCTGTATGAAAATTGCTCGAAGCTGCGCTTGAACATTATATACCTAAAAAATAAGTTGAATTAAAAAAATCTTGCTGAAAATCATAGGTACGAAGTTTGCTGGAGTGCATCAGTATTGAACTTGTTAAAGTACATGAGTTCAGGTACATCTGTATCGATTTTTGTGGGTGTGCGTCAGTTAGACTTTCAGCTGCACATGACATAAACATGTAAGTATATACTATATATGCAGACAGGGAGTATATGTACAGGGGGTATTGGAACATTGATCAACAAAATATTAATGGATATTTCCGTACTGATAAGCTTCCTATTGTATACACGCTACATTCATTTAACTTGCATGTTACATTTCAGAATTTCTAACACCAACCGTGTTATTTATTACTGAAAAATATTTTTCCTGCATTCCCGAAATTTAAACCTGGTTTCTATGGATCTGAAATTTGAAGAATGATCAGCTGTGCCACAGTTTGGTTTTGTAGTTCATATAAAATACATTATGAGTAGAATATCTATATTTGTGCCTTATGTAATTCACATATTTAGATGTTTCTTTTATTCAGAAGGCTTTTTGTTTCCAAAAACAAAACAGAAGATATCAACTAACTCTCCCGTTCCAATAAATAAATATCAAGGACATTGATGATTGCGTACATTAAACCAAATTAATTCGAAATCACCCAATGACAGTTTCTAGAAAATGTTAAATTAGGTTAAATTATAATATTATCATAGAGGTAGAAGTAATGAGTTAAAACTTTATATTAAGAAAACTTCAATATCGTTTGAAGCAATAATTCAAGCGGCGCTGGGGCAAAATAAATAGCCTTACATTGTATGTATTTCTATAGTTAAAGGTCTAAAGTATTTATTTAAACTGTCAATATTGTAAAAATAAATTATTAGAGCAAGAACAATAAAGAATATTCCTATATATTCAAAATTATTTAACTTACAATTCATTTTTATCTCCATATATTCCGTACTCTATTCTGAAACTCTAAAAGAATACCGGGTAATTATACTCCTAATTAAATAACCTTTAATTTAAAAATAATAAAAAATGCATATACTAAATACTACGCCTTTTTTTCTGTCAACTAACAATAGCGACTACTCTACTAACACTAACGACATCCAGATATAAATCTCAAAGCATTAAGGCATTTTCAAGAGTCATCCGTAGGAGTTTCTTCTCTCTCTCTCTCATTCTTTCTAACTCCATGATATTGTCCCTAAGAGCACGCCATCTGCATAAAGACATTTCGTTGAAACTTAGTTCTCTCAAAGTTAACTGTTCATGGGAAATATATTTACATAATAACAAAGCATGTCTTGTTTATTATCGAGTTCGTTTAAAGATGTAGTCAGAAATAAAATATTAATTTGTGAAAGAGTCTTAATTTAGTTATTCATGGTTGAGTTGTCGAAAATATGAGCAGACGATTTCGATTAATTTAATAATAAAACAGAGTGCAAAATGGCAGAGCAATGAATGTTAGAAAAAGGTTTGCTGTTGATTTATTTCTCTCGCATAGCACATAAATCATTATTTTATTTAATTTAAAAATAAGATTTTTTATGTAAATAATGTTTCAGCCTTTTATAAATTAATACTTTTGGGAATATTATTATATATGTATGTATTTCAACATACAAAATAAAAATTTTAGGCGTATATTGCATACTATTTACGTTTTACATATTGCGTGCATTTATTGACTCCGATATGTTCATACTTGGTATTCACTACGTATTAACGTGTTCAATATTGTGAGAGAATAATAACATAAAGTCATGATAAAAATGTATTTCTTCACAGATCAAGAGAAATGTTGTTCTTATCTTCTGAAATAAACGCTTCATATTTCAAGGATGTATTATAGCTGTTAATCTGGTTTTATATTACTTAACTTTGATATTTAGAACTCAATTTGATTTTTATGTTCAAACTCTTAGCAAAAAGTTCTCTCAGTTTTATCAGCATTAACTTAATCCCTCATTGGTTTTATATACTTGTACTGTAAAATATCCTGCCAAAGAGCTAATCTAAGATTCTCAGATTTTCTGAAGTTTGTCTGTGCATTCTTGAATGGATATTTTTCAATATACACTCTATAACAAAAAAATCGACGCACCAAGAAGAAGTTGTCCGATTATAATAAACATTCGTATGCAACGACATTTTGAGTGAACATGCAAATGAATAAAATTTGGTGTACAATGAATAAATAGTGGGAGCTCCAGCGCATTGAACTGCGCATTCAGCAGGTGTATAACTGGGCAGGTGTATATCTGCAGGTGGGTATGGTCTGGGGTGCCATCTACTTTGATAGCTGGACCCCTTTGGTAGTCATTTCTGGCACACTGCCAGCACAACGTAGACAACATTCTACAATCGGTTGTGTTACCGTTCCATTTGCGACACCCCGGACTTAATTTTCAACACGATAACATCCTGTCGCACACGGCACGTGTTGCTATGAATTGTTTCCAAGCTTGCCCAACACTTCCTTGGCCAGCTAGGTCATCTGATCTCTTTCCCATAGAGCGCATTTGGGACGTTATGGGAAGGCGATTGCCATCATCCCGGAATGTTGACGATTTAGCCCGATAATTGGAGACAATTTGGCAAGACCTTTCGCAGGACACCATCCGTGAATTTTATCAGTCTATGCCACGGCAGGTGACATCTTGCATCCAGGTCAGAGGTGGACCAACGCCTTAATGAATTCTTCCCTTTGTATACGGTCAAACTCTAAATCATTAAATTGTTCTGAAATTTTGATCATTTCTTTTTCTATGTATGTTCTTCATATCCATCAATTTTTATCACAATCGGCCAACTCTTTCTTGGTGCGTCAATTTTTTTGTTGTAGAGTATATTTCCTTCTTCTGTAACTGTTTTCGTCAAATTCTTCACCTACTTTTTGGAGGTTTAGAATCAAACACACTTGACATTTCTATAATTTTATTTACCATATAAAATAACTTCTCATAATTTTAGCGCTTTTGTCCAAACGTGACGCTACTTGATCATAATATGCAATTAATTATGTGAAAAATGGGAATACTTTGATAAATTTTAATTATTTGTCTATCGTATTTCTACATTCTCATACTACGTAATATGATATAACTGTATATACTAGCAAAATTTTTTTGATTCGAGATTTTTATGCCGATATATGTTTTTGGATATCCCGAACATGTTTTGACTATTTTTAAAGTGAGGTCAGTCTGTCTGACTGTCTGCGTGTGTCTGTATGTTTGTGGTCTGTGATTGATTGCTGGTGTATATGATAGCTGCTACAAATAATAATGGATTTTCACAAAACTTTACATCCGACTTTGATATCATACAATCTATAACTAGATATATTTTTTATTAATTACAGCGAAAACTTCGAAATTTCATATTTTCTTAACATGGGATCATAGGAAAAAAATTGACATTAATTATACATAACTGGGTTATTTGCCGACGCGGTGGTCGAGTGGTCAAGAGGCAGGTGTTTCTTTGTGATGCTCGGTTGTAGGGATGTGGGTTCGAGTCCCACCTGCGGGGATGGGTGTTATGATGTTAAGTCAGTCTTCTGCCCTAGTGGAGCTTCGTTCAAAGTGAAGCTGCATACTACCCTTCGCCATGGGCCAGGGGTCTTTGACTTGGTGTAGGCTTTCCGGCACCATGGGGATTTGTAACAACAACAACAACAACTGGGTTATTTATGGATCATTGGACACGAGAGTTAATAGTTTCAATCATCGTTGATTAAAATAACCGCAATACAAATTTGTGTTCGTGACGTCATTAGTCCCCTTGGTGAGAGGATTAGGGTACATATTTAAGTATGGTACATATTTACGGTACATATTTAATGGGGTACATATTTACCTGGGGGTACATATTTAAGTATGGCATCAATCGAAATTATTTTAAAGTTCTTTAAAGTGAAGAGTGACACGCTATAGCTGTATTTATATAGACTTTGGATCAACGATACAGATTTTTCAAAATTATTCTTGTTAAATTAGAAGAAAAAAACCTACAAGCTACTTTAAAATGGATTATGATATGAGAAAGTCGAGTGGAGACACACTTCAGTTAATTTATTAATTGTCTGATATATGTCGTTTCAAAAAAAATTCTAACACTTTGCCTTACAATCCTTTTAAAATTTGTTTTGTATATGAAAACATTGATATTAATTTTTATCAGATACGTTGCTTTAATACTGCTTAATATGTTGGAAGTACAAGAAAAATAAATCTATAGATATTTTCGCGTTCTATTATTTCGAGTTATTTTCTAATCAATAGCGGCTGCTAATGAATTACATTAAACAAAAATATATTTCACCATGATATTTTATTTAATAATATATCTAAAACTTGCTTTAAAGTAAAGTCTTTAAGACAGTTTTAAACAGAAACATTTTATAGTATTGTAAAAGTTGTTTTAAAAAGCAGGAATAAATTGATAGTAGACAATTTATTATCGAAACGATTGAATGCCTTTTATTATCAATATGAAGTCTGTACATGCTCAATTGAATGTCGTCACTTTTTAGAAAATTGCACTTTATACTCTGCAATAATTTTGAGAACATTTCAATTTAAACAGTATGTTTAAAAATTATTTTTGATATTTAATAATATGCAATTTAATTCCAAATATTTTAACATCAAAATGCATAAAATTTAAATGTTACTAAACTAGAGAAATTCAAAAGAACTGATAGTCGCCATGAAGCATTTATTTCTCCAAGATTGCATATGATTTTGAAATAAAATCTGATTCAACAGAATCCACTTTTAACACTTTACAGTATACATATGCTTTTGCTATAAGATCTGATTCAACAGATTCCATTTTCAACATTTTATAATATACATATGCTTTTGCAATAAGATCTGATTCAACCGAATTCATGTTTAACGTTCTACAACATACATATGTTTTTGCAACCATTTTTAACACTTTACAACATATATATGCTTTTGCAATAAGATCTGATTCAACAGAATCCATTTTTAACACTTTATAACATACATATGCTTCTGCTATAAGATCCTTTAGCAGCATTACACATGCTTTTTCAATAGGACCTGATTGAACAGAATCCATTTTTAACACCTTACAACATACATTATACTTTTGCAGTAAGATCCTTTACCAATATTGCATATGCTTCTGCAATAAGATCCTTTACCAACATTAGATATGCTTTTGCAGTAAGATGAAATTCAATAGAATCCATATTTGACACCTCATAACATAGTTGAAACGTGTTCATGTATTTGTCCATCCTGTCTGTCTGTCTGTCTGTCTGTCCGTTCGTACGATAACTGCCGTAAAAATGACTTTATCAGAATGAAGTTTAAGTATGTTGTTCAGACTGTCTGTGGGACAGATGGGAATATAAATGAATAATTTCACACAACTAGTTTTGGACTAAAGCCGGATTGAAGAAATGAAATACATTGAGTCCTAGGGACCTCATTTTTAACACTTTACAACAAAGTTGAAAAGTGTTTATGACTTTGTTCATTCTGTCTGTCTGTCTGTCTGTCCATTAGCACGATAACTGCCGTAAAAATGAAATAATCAAAATGAAATTTTAGTATGTTGATCAGACGGTCTGTAGGACCTATGAGAATATAAATGAATAACATCACCCAAATAGTTTTGGATTAAAGCCGGGTTGAAAAAATGAAATACGTTGAACACTATGGGAACTAATTTTTCAAACATATTTTAAGCGGATTTAAATTTCACAAATTGCTTCTAAAATTTTCGGTACTATTCAAATTATTCCATAAAATATATAAAAAAAAAATCAGAAAAATATATTCAGTAATTTTTTAAATAAAAATGAAAAAAAAATTACACTTCTTATATGAAGCGATCACGTGACCATGACATGAAAAGATCACGTCACCCACTGTAAAATGAATTTTTGGCATCCATCTTGTCTCAAAATTGGGATTTTTAAAGTTCTTTTTAATTCATATTGAGTGTTGTATCCTTCCTAAAACCGCTTTATTTTTGCTTAAATTATGTGCATATACATACTGAAACAACGCAATTATAATATATTTGAGTTTAAATGATTATCTAAATTTGATTATTTCTGCAACGAAGCCTATTTTTCACTCATGTAAAATGTAAACAGCAAAATATGTAGAATGAGTTGTGTAAGAATTGCTGTATTTCTTTAACGCAAAATTACTTAGCTCATAGAGTCTGCATTGCTGATATGAATGAAATATTCATTGATTTTACAAAGAGAAGGACGATTTTTTTCGATGAAGTTTTAAGCGTAGAGTTTAATTACTTGCAGCTCCATGGTCTTATAGTTTTTAAATAAAATAAATTATTTTAGTACTGGGATGAATGAAATTAATGGGAAAATATTTATGAATGAAATGCTGCTTTTATAGAGAGAGCCAGGCTTGTTATTTTTTCTATGACGTCATTTGAATGAATTTCGGTTGTTTTCGATGAAGTTTTCAAATAAAATAAAGTATTCTAGTATTATGATAATTTTGAAAATATTACCGATGAATGTATTCCATTTTAGAGATGTTTAATCCAGGCAATTTATATTTCAATGCCGTCCTATAAATGAAGTTATTTTTTTCGATGAAGTTTGAAGTTTTCAAATATAATAAATTAATGTATTATTGTGATACTTTTAAAAATATTACTGAGGAATGCATCGTGTTTTAGAGATGCTTAAATAGAATTGCAATGGAGTTAGAAAGTGTTTCATAATCGATGCTTTATGCATGATTGATCTTTCTTGTTCAAACATTTTTTAAGCGAATTTAAAATACACAAATCGCTTCGAAACTTTTAGGAAATAATCAAATTATTCCATAAAAATATCAAAAACATTTCAGCAAAATATATTCGGTAGTTTTTAAATAAAAATTAAAATATTAATTACACCCATATCATATGAAGAGATCACGGGACTCACTTTAAAATAAAATATGGAATCCATTTTGTGTCAAAATCGTGATTTTTAAAGTTCTTTCAATTTATATTTTGTGTTTTAACAGTCCTAAAACCGCTTTATTTTTGCTCAATTTCTGTGCATCTATATTCTAAAACAAAGCAATTACAATATATTTGAGTTTAAATGATCATCAAACATTGGTGATTTCTAAAACGAAGCCTAATTTTCACATATGGAGAATGTAAACACATCAAGATGTAGGACGATTTGTATAAGAATTGCTTAATTTCTTTAACGTAAAATTATGTAGCTCTGGAGCCTGCAATATAGCTGATATGAATGAAACATTAATGGATTTTACATAGAGGATCAGACGATTTTATAGCATACTTTTTAGATGAAGTTTTCAGTATAGAGGTAGGTTACTTTTATCTCAAAGGTTTTCAGTTTTTCAGTAAAATAAATTATTTTAGTACTCTGATGAGTGAAATAAAAATGTATGAATGAAATATTTACTGCTTTTACATAGAGAGTCAAGCAATTTATATTTCGATGACGTTATTTGAAAAAAGTTCATTTTTTTATGAAGTTTTAAGTATTCATATATAATAAATTATTGTAGCATTGTGATAATTTAAAAAATATTACTTCTGAATGCATTTAATTTTATATATGTTTAAATATAATTGCATTCCAGTTGGAATGTGTTTCATAATCAATGCTTTATGCATGATTGATATTTCTTGTTTTAGAAATGAAATTTCCACGTAATATATTTATTTACATAATTACAAATAAAGCTTTGTTTATTATCGAGCTAGTTTATAGTAGATGCAGTCAGAAATCAAATATTAATTTTGTGAAAATATATGAATAGAGTTAACCATGGTTGAGCAAATGATTACCATTAATTTATAAATAATCATTGCTCAGTTGAGTGTGAATAGTCTTCAGAAAATTGCAATTTTTTCTCTGCAATAATATTAAGAATATTTCATTTCAACCACTATGTTTAAGAAATATTTTTAAGTTAAATAACAAAAAATGTCACTAAAATATTTCAACATCAACATGAATAAAATTCAAATTTAACAAAACAAGAGAAATGTAATAGATATTTGATTGCCACCAGGAGACATTCATTTATTTAACATCGCATCTGCTTTCATAACAGGATATTCTACAATAGAATCCAGTTTTCTAGAAATGAAACTTTCATATTATGTATTTACGTAATTATAAAAATTGTGAATAGTCTTCAGAAAATTGCAAATTTTTCTCTGCAATAATATTAAGAATATTACATTTCAACCACTATGTTTAAGAAATATTTTTAAGTTAAATAACAAACAATGTCATTAAAATATTTCAACATCAATATGAATAAAATTCAAATTTAACAAAACAAGAGAAATGTAATAGATATTTGATTGTCACCAGGAGGCATTCATTTATTTAACATCGCATCTGCTTTCATAACAGGATATTCTACAATAGAATCCAGTTTTCTAGAAATGAAACTTTCATATTATGTATTTACGTAATTATAAAAAATGTTTAGTTTATTATCGAGCTCTTTTATAGATGTAGTCAGAAATCAAATATTAGTTTCGTGAAAATGTCTGTATCGAGTTAATCCTAATGAGTTGCGAAAAAAATAGCAGACCATTTTTCTTTATTTAAAAATACTAATTGCAGAGTTAAGTGTAGTTATTCTTTAGAAAATTGCACTTTTTGCTCTGCAATGCTTTTCTTGAGAATATTTCATTTTAACCATTATGTTTAAGATTTATTTCTGACGTTAAATAACAAGCAATTTCATTCCAAAATATTTCAACATCAGCATGAATAAAATTATAATTTAACTAAACTAGAGATATGCAATAAAGAATTGATAGTCACCAGGAGGAATTTATTTATCCAAGATCATATCTGCTTCCATAATTGAATCTGCTATAATAGAATCCAGTTTTCTAGAATTGAAGGTTCCATGCATTATATGTATTTGCATAATTACAAAAAATGCTTAGGGACTTGTTTATTGATGTAGTCAGAAATCAAATATTAATTTTGTGAAAATATCTGGATCTAGTTAGTCATAGTTGAGTTGTCGAAAAATAAAATGAACAGACGATTTTGATTAATTGAAAAATATTAATATTGGGTAAAAGTCAATGCAAAGGTTTTCTGTTAAATTATCTTTGCCACATGGAACACAAATTTTTATCTTCTCTGAAGAATAATATAGTTCCATGTAAAAATTTAATTCAGCATTTTGGTTGTTCTAGTGATATGTATGTATTATGTATATCAATACTGGAAACAAGCATTTCAGACTTGTCTTGCATATCATTTACGTTTTATATCTTGTGTGCATGTATTGCCTACGATAAGTTTTAACTTGAATTTCAATTGTCCCCACGTTTGCGCGGCGTATGGGTATGTTAAATCAGTAGATTTGAAAGTCCTTCAGTGAAGTAATGAGCAGGGAAAATGGGGCAGGATATCTGTGATTGTCATCTTCAATAGGTTAGGTTTCAATTGGATCGCAAATGAAACGAAGTCGGACTGCCGATTTTATGTGTTTTCGGGTTATTTAATCTACTGCAGAAACCCACTCTAACCCATCTGCGATATTTTAATAATATACCAATTTTTAATCAAATACGTTTTTGTGTGAAAATAAAAAGAAGTGTTTTTTATATAGAGATACTTTGTAATCTATAATTTATTTCGAATGTCTATTTAAAATTATTACCTGCCTATTTTTTTTCAATATGAAGCCCTTGTGTGCTCAATTAGTATATGTAAATGTGAAATTAAACTCTATTTAATTAATTATTAAAGAAATAAAGAAAAACAATGAATTTGAGTCTGCAGCGAAAGTCATGTGCTGTTCACATCAGATTTTTTGTTTTCAGTGGACTTATGTGGTAAAGAACCTTGTTGTGCCAACCAAAATTTGAGCAACGGATCTTTGTAAATGTGGATTGTAACGTATATGTAAATGTGGATTGTAACGTATTTGTAACGTATATGTAAATGTGGATTGCAAGAAAAATATCCACGGGTTGGAACTTTCAAAATTAAGTTTGAGGCCTTGTTAAAATAAGTTTTCAGATTGATTTAAAAGCAAACAAACAAAGAAACTGCAATTATACCCATTTTCCATTATTAGTTAAACGAAAACATTAAAGGAGAAAAATAGCTTGTACGTTTAAATTTTAAATAGAATGTTTAATTATAGCTTTATTTTTAGCATTTAGAGTTTAATGATAACATTTATTGCATTTATTTGAGAAGCATGTGATAGCTTGTAGCATCTACTTCGACGATAGAAGTTTACAATTCCGTCAAAATAGCTCAACGGTAGATCGTCGGAAGGCGAGTGCGAAGATCCGTTGCTCAAATTTTAGTTGGAAGAACAAGTTTCTTTACCACATAAGTCCACTGAAAACAAAAAATCTGATGTGGACAGCACATGACTTTCCCTGCAGACTCAAATTCATTGTTTTTCTTTATTTCCTTAATAATTCATTAAATTGAGTTTAATTGCACAAAATAACACTAAATTTGCATTTTTTATTCAATTTCTGTTTTTATTTGGTAATTGGACATTTTCTAAAAGTGGCATAACCAAATGCGAAAAATCTCAAATATCTGGAGAACGGTTAGTCCTAGAGTAATAGAGTTTTTCTTATTCTTTTCCTCATCAAAAATTACGTATAAAACAAGAATTTAATTGATATATTTGAACGTTCGTAGCTTTTTTTAGATTTTGGCGTTTTTTTAGGACCATTTCGTAAAAAAGGCTGGTTGTTCTTTTCCGAATCTAATTTGCACCAGAGTATCCCACTAATAACTGATCTACCAAATTTTTGAAATTTGGTCAATTAGTATTTTCGTTAGAGTGAATACATGACATTTTTGCAGGCCATTTCGTATAAAAAGCAGGTTGCTCTTTTCCGATTAATACCAAAATCTAATCAGCACCAGAGTATCAAAAAAGTAACTTATCTACCAAATTTTGTGAAATTTGGTCAATTAGTATTTTAGCTAGAGTTGATGCATGACATTTTTAGGGGGCCAGTTCGCAAAAAAAGGTGGGTTCTATTTTTACGAATCGTACCAAAAACAAATCAGCACCAGTGTCATACCAAGTGATCGGAAGAAAAATTACCGCTAACTGGACTCTTTGTTTTGCAAACATTCACCTATTCTTTAGACTGTTGCACTTCATGCACTTAATAACAATTTATAATAAGATATAACTTTAGCTATCATCTCTAGCAAAAATCCTGTATTGGCCCGATATTCGCAGCCAATATTGGGCCAATATGAAAATGTGGACATTTTGATGGATGTAGCCCAATATTAGCGTAAAATATTGTGACAATACTACGCCAATATTTCCAATGTAACACTAATATTGGCGTAATATTGTAATGACAATATTAGCCTGTATTGGAGAATAATGTAACTCCAGTACTTACCAATATTGAGATTACATTCGACATATTTCCAATACCAAGATACAATATTGATAAAAATATTGAATCTATATTAAGTGCTGCTATATATGTTTAAAATTTATTTCGAAGTTAAATAACAAGCAGATTCGTACTAAAACATTTCAACATCAGACCGAATACAATTTTAATTTGACTGAATACAGAAATATAAAAAAAAATTGATTGTCACCCAAAGGCATTTACTTCTCCACCTGCTTTCAATAGAATCCATTTTTCCCGAAATGGAAATTCCATGTAAAATTTATATTTACATAATTACCGTGTCCTGCTCACTGATTGCTGTACTCGCTCGCAGGTGTAGTCATGAATAAAATATACATTTCTATGAAAGTGTTTGAATTGACTTTACCGTAACATTCTCTGTAAAATGAGTCAAATCCGACATGATGGAATTTGAAAATGTATTTCTGGTAAGTAGTCGTGAAAAGAATAAAACATTAAACATTAATTTTGCGGTATTTATTTTTGCCATATTTTAATTGGAGTATTAATTTAACAGAAAGTATAAGATCGTTGATGTTTTAATGAGAGAATATTTAAAACACACATTATTATATATATTTTCTTTACTAATAAGTTTAGATTTTACTAATAAGTACAAATATTTTTTAGCTGCTTAGCTCGTATGGCAATGTTTCTCGTATTACTTTTCATACATAGTATAATGTATAGGGAAAATATGATGGCGTGGTTGAGAATTCAAATTCGAGCTTTTGACGAAAGAGTGCGTTTCAAGCATCCCTAAACTCGAATCAATCATTTTTGAGGCAGTGTGTGTGTATGTGTATCTGTGTATGCGATATTTCACGATCGAATGGAACGTTTTGAAACTAATTTGGAATGATTATTACTATCCGAGAATACTGGGACCACATTTATTTCAAACGCAAACGAACGTTTGGAAGAACTCCAAATTTTGGAAATATTTTTTAAAAATTCATAAACACAAAATGTTATTCAGTACTGTTAAATAAATAATCATTTTATACGCAACTGTTTATTCTAAAGCGAGTGATCCAATCTTCAGAAGACAAGCTTGAACCGTTAATTGAGATATTGTACATTTTCTAAATAAATGTATCCAAAACAAGAAATTTCAATCATGCATAAAGCATAGATTATGAAACACTTTAAACCTAAAATTTAACTCTGTTTACATTTTAAGCTATTTTAAAAAGTGCCATCGATAAAATTAATCTTGAATGTATTGAAACACAATGTGTTTCAATATATATATATATATATATATATATATATATATATATATATATATATATATATATATATATATATATATATATATATATATATATATATATATATATATATATATATATATATATATATATATATATATTTGTGGAATCTCAGTGGAACACACTCTTACGGAATCCTCATGTCACTCTGCTGAATTTTTCCTCTAATCTCTGTTGCTATATCTCGGAATCTCTTGTCTAATCTCTGTGGCTCTCTGAATCTCTCGTCGAAGTCGTGCATATCCTTTTTTAGCGTCTGTTGAAGGCGCGCCCCTTGCCCGAGATCTGTAACACCCATTCGTCTATACCAGTGGCCGACCTTAGGGCACCGCAATCAGACATTATCCATATTGGCAACATTTTTAGCTAATCTCGTGGCTACACTTTAGCCTCTTAGGTTTATGGCCTAATTGGCATTTCGGGTCAAAATGTTGTAAAAACTGGCGTCCTTGCGTCTGCTGTCATTGTCCAACATTACAGCTTTAATAAATGAAGAACATAAAACTGTCTCACATATTCCTGGTCTTAATCTAGACTGTCTGACATATTCCTGGTCTTAATCTAGACTGTCTCACATATTCCTGGTCTTAATCAAGACTGTCTCACATATTCCTGGTCTTAACCTGGTCTGTCACTTTTCAACGTCTAAAATATTGTGCTCTCTGGAACTTATCCTTCTTTATTTCACATTGAAGAAAGTAAAGTACTTGCATTATGTAGGGAATGTCATGTGCTGTCCTTATCATATTTTTTTACTGTATCTAATTCTTCCAATCAACAAACCTGCTTCGAATGAACATTTCAAAATTTATTTTAAAATATAAAATTTATTATTTTAGTCAGTTTGCTATTGAGAGGATTGTGTGATTTTATCATATTGAAAATAATACTTGAACAACATGAAACATCTCCAATCCAAATTAGCTTATTTAGTTCGTATGAAAATCTTCTTTAGAGCTTAGTAAAGAATCTTATACACCCGCGCACAGGGCAAAATACGTATTTAGGGTGTATTATGCAGTCGTGCTAGGGGTGTAGCATTCGATGTGCACAGCTCCGGGACCAAAGCGTATTACATACTCGAACAGATGTCTAAGGTGTGATTAGATGCCTATTCAGGACAAGCATGTGCTCGCATGTGTTTGCAATCTTTGTGTAGCCAACTAAACCTTTCGAAAAACTCAATGAATGAATTCAATTAATATCTGCTATTATTATATTAATTATTATATATATTTATTAGATATACAAATATTGTTTATTAAATATGAAAATATTATTTATTAGTCATGATTATAATATTATTTGTGATTAGTGTGGGGGAGATTATACAGGTGTTGCCGTGGATATTGCAAGTGCGGGAATGTCGCAAACTGCATTGTGGAGACTGCGCAGTGGCTATATCCAAACTCCGAGATTTCCAGTGGACAAAAAAACCCTGTCCGTGCGAATTGTACAGTATTGAATTATACAAGCCTCTCGTGACCACTTGCTTTATTGTGCCGATAAGGATCCTCATGATCGACAGCGATTCCTTTGAGATCATTGGTTGTTTTGGAAACAAATGATTTATTGGTCATGGTCTAGACATCAACGAGACCAAGAAAAATTAGTAACAACAACATCAACAGTTTCCTAGATTTTCAGGATGGGTTTACTCTGTCACATCTATATTTTTGCCTCTGATACCTGTTAATGACTTTACATATTTGTTTTATGCTATTTTACTAACGACGCATTTTTTATTTCAGGTACTAAGCAGCAGTTGAGTAACCTAGTAGGGGCAAACGTTTTGCCTTACTATTATTTGTAGTAAAGCTTTCTTTAAATACATATTTCTCAGGATCTGCCATGGATAATGACTGATAAGGATTTAGCACCAAATTCTGAAGGAAATTGGGGGTTAACTAAGGATTTCCATTTCCAATTTTGCCCATTCATTTTATCATAATTGTCATATTTTTAAATATCTATTTCTCAAGATCAGCTATAGAGCTTAAATGATGACTTGATTCAGCATCAAATTCTGAAAGAGGTAAATTGGTTTAATAAGGATTTGCATTTCCGGTTTCTTTTTAGTCTTTAATATACATTCCCTTTAAACGTTTATTTCTCAGTATTAACAATTCATAGAGGTTAGACAATGACGTATGGATTCAGTATCAAATTCTAGAAGTGGTTTAACGACTCACTAAGGGTTTTCATTACTGGTTCTGTGGAAAACTCTCATTTTCGATTAAAATATTCAAATTTTACTTGCAACATCTATATCAATCATCATCTATATCTATAAGCGATCATGAGATCCGTTATAGATATAGATGATGATTGATATAGATTCCTAAAATTCCGGAGAGGATAGGAGACTTACTAAGGATTTCCACTTCTGATTCTGGGGATGCCACTTCCGGTTTTTCCAATTATTCGTGTGACTGTATGTAAGAAGCATGCAGCAAAGTATAAAAATTATTAACTATTTCTTTTGAAAATGGAGTGTACAGACCAGAGGCAACAATATGAAAGCACTATACAATTCTTGTATTATCCCCCCCAACCATTTTTAGTGCATTTAAAATAACACTCTAAAATATTTTTTTTTTATTTCATTTTAACTATTACTTATAAATTTCATTTTATACGTTATATTACAAATAAATGCATCCAAAAGCGTTTCAAGTAAGACCCAGTAAAATTTTAAATTAAAACTATATGATCTAATAAAATTCTGAATTTACTAAACTGTAAAATATAAAAAATAATATTACACGTAAGCATATATTCTTCTTCAAGTTCACATTGGTTTTCTCAATAAAATCTCCTCGAATGAAATCCATTTTTCTAGAAATGGAATTTTTACGTAAAATTGGTATTTACATAATTTCCATGTATTGTTCGGTAAGTACTGCATTCATTCTGCAGAAGAAGTATTGAATAAAATATTTACTTGCAATAGTTTGAATTGACTTATTCATAACGTTCGCCTTGAAAAGTGATATGATAAAGAAATTGGTGGAATTTGAAATTCATTTTTGGTACGAAATTGTGAAACATTGAAAAAAAATTTGGTTGTATCAATTTTATCTTATGGTTATATTTGGGATAGAGTAAAAAATTGAACAAAATTTGAGATTTTAATCAAGGTAAATATTTAAGAGACATGATTTAAATTTTTCATTTATATTTTTATTTATGTGTAGCTGTTTTAAAAATATTTTCTCTCACATGTTTAAATATTTTGAATTCATTAACGCCTATGGCAGGTCTATCCAGCTGAAATTCTAGCATTATGAAAAGTTTAAAAACTTTAGATGCTTATATCTCAGAATAGATAGAAATCTAAGCAAATTTTAATTATTTTGAAATATGATACATTTATGAATGTATGAAAATAATTCCAATATTTTTATATTTTGAACTATTTTTTCTCAGCCAGTTTTCGCTTCATTTTGTTTACTTAAACTCGAAATATTTTCTAGACGATAATATATATATATATATATATATAAACAGTAAGCTAAAAAATGTGTTCAGTAGGAAATCCCCTTTCTAGATCATAAGTTTATTTTTACAGAGTTCAAAGAAATCGTCTTGCAAATTTGAAGAAATTGAAACTTGAACTATTTTTCCCCAGCCAGTTATTGCCTAATTTTTTTACTTAAACTCGAAATATTTTCTAGACGATAAAATATATATATAAACAGTAAGCTAAAAATGCGTTCAGTAGAAAATCCACTTTCTAGATCAAAAGTTTATTTTTACAGAGTTTAGAGAAATAGACTTGCAAATTTGAAGAAATTGAAACTTTTCCTTATTTAAAAATTGTAATTCTTACTTCACAAAAACTAAAACTGTTAGTTATGAGCAGTAAGTAATTTAGTAAGTATTCCTGTGCAAGCCTTATCAGGATACATAATTACATTTTAGATTGAATTATTAGTTTATGAAACACAGTGATTATAATTTATATACTTCAATATTTTGCATAGTTTTGAAAATATTTTAATTTCGATATTTTAGACAGCAATATACACTAGACGAGGAATTTGTAGCCCATTAAAAGCCTACAAAGAAAAAAAACTCATCGAAGTTCATTGAAATTTTTATTTTCTTTTTTGCTATATTGAGTTCTTCCCTCGATAAAAAAAATATATGTTTTAAGCAGAACAAATTATGAAACATTAAATTTTTTCAAAAAAATATATTTAATTTTCGTAAACACTTAGCTATTGAAAATACGGTATTTGTGATGTATCTTATTAATGTCTCAAATAAGTGTCCAGGTCCTAAATAATACAACTGCCTAAATAATTCAGACACAGATAACACCACTCAATTTTCAAATCAACCGTTTAAGACCAACGCCCCCTTCATTTCAATTCCAACATTTTAGTTTCAATGCATGTGAAGTCGCACGCAACTATTTGCCACCCATGCGCGTCCACTTCTACCCATAGTACCAAGCACCAAACCGGGGAACGAACTGAATCGAAAATTTCCAATTAATATTTTTTGTTTGAAATCTAATAGAAAATCAAAAAAATATAACAATTATAGAAAATTGTAATGCGATGATATACTATACACATATTTTACTATACACATATTTATACTATACACATATTAATACTATACACAAATCCAATTTTATGATAGCATATATGATAACATTTCCGATGGTTGAGGAAACGATGTGTATGAAAATTGTTCCAAATCACACTCCAAGATAATAAAAAAATCTGATGCGGGCAGCACATGACTTTCGATATATAATGCAATGAATTTACTACTTTTAAAATTAAAAAAATGTTATTTTTATAGTAGATACTTATATTCTTTCTAAGATATTAAATTTTCTTCAATTAGTCGTCATTTTCATTGATGTAGCATCATTTTTATCCATTTGGCGAGATTTTCGTTAATTTGACAACATTTAAAAAAGTCTCCAAGTTGGCGACATTCCGCCAAAATCATAGCCAAAATCTCGCCAAGCTTTCTGAAACGGAGAATCTATCTCTTCTCGTGAATGGAACGAGTTAGATCCACGAGAATGATATCACCAGAATTTGTCGCATGATATTACATTTGAAAATTGAACATGTTTCCTAAGAATTAATATTTTTTATTTTATTTTACTTGATTTTTTGATAAATTTATTTGAAAAATGTGCAATATCTCGAGAACGGTTACTGCTAGCGTCCTACAGTTTGTGTCAATCATTTTCCCAAGGAAAATTATATAAGAAATGTATATTTGAGTAACTTAATTAAAGGTTTTGATTTTTGATGATTTTTTTTTAAATTTCACTTGAAAATTTAGGGGGGTTCTGAACATTCGATTGTGTTTAAAATCAATAGGCTTCCAGTATTCACGGATTGTGATTTTTGTACCAAATTTCATTCGAATCGCCCCATTCGTTCGTGAGATATCATCTCCACAGACTCACTGACACACACACACACAAACATACTTTCACACACACACACAGACATCACCTCAAAAATGTTCGATTCGTGATCAGGAATGCTTGAAATATGCTCTCCCGTCGGAAACTCGTATTCGAATTTTCAATTCCGTCACAATACTTTCTTTATACATTATATATATAAGGAAAGTAATAAATAAATCATTAATTCTAATTTTAAACAATTTCCCAAGATCTGTCTCACCGAGAGGTTAATTAACCCAATTCCGAATTTCGCGGCTGTCCGATGCTTAGAGCGCACAAACGCACAGTCAAACGGGAAACATACAAACATATTTTTAGGTAAGATTATATGTATTCAATTGTGTGGAGATAAATCAAAGTGTTGCAAATTACACTCTGTAATAATGTTATTGCAAATATCCCATTTTGACTGTTATGTTCAGCTTTTATTTGACAAATTAAATTAGACCCGCATGCATTCTAAAGCACTTCAACACCACACTCAATAAAATTCTAAATCAATTAAGTTGTTGAAATATAACAGTACAATTGATTGTCACAAGAAAGCATATATTTCCTCAAAACCACAACTATTTTCGATCTCCTTGAATGGAAATCGCTTTTATTGAAATATAATTTTCATTTATAATCGGTATTTGCATAATTAACAAATATTGTTTACTTACATACTTTCGTACTTGCTTTGAAGGAGAAGTCATGAATAAAATATGAATTTACAATGAAGGCTTTAAATTAAATTATTCATTACATTCCTAGTATAATGAGTCAAAAGCATTAATGTGGTCTAGTGAATTTTTAAATTTATTTTAAATGTATTTTTAATAACTAACCGTACAATACATAAACTATTGAACATGATACTCTCTATGTATATGTTTATTTTATGTCGAATATTGCACTTGTTTCTAAGAATTTGTGTAATGTTGTGATATTTTGTCGTAGATAAATATGCAATGCAGTGGTTTAAATCATTTTGCCAGTAAGTTCATTTAGGTATAAATATATGTATTTATTTTACTCATAATTTATTCAGTGTTTTCAATGATTTTGTTTTATTTACTTTTTCTGCAGTGAAAACAAAACCTGTTTTTATACTTGAAGAATACAGATTATTAATCATTACTTCAAAAATTCATAAATCATTTTCATAATGTTTTCAATTGAAAATATTGAATGCATTTTTAATCATATTGAAAGGTGTATATATTTATCATGCCAAAGACCCAAGCCACCCCACTTAATCATGTGTGAATATTCTTTAGGCTATTTCAAATATACTGTTATTTAAATGTTACAGTATTATTTATTTATTTGTTATTTGTTTGTTTATTTGTTATTTATTTATTTGTTTGTTGTTCTATAAGTATTAATTTCTTAAGAATATCTCATTTGACTATTTTGTTTAATATTCTTTTGATCCATGCAATTATGAGTACGCTTGTTAAGTGACTCAAATAATTCTAAATAATTAATAGACTTAAATAATGCTAATTAATAGGCTAAAATAATTCTAAAATAACTAATCAACTGAAATGTAAAGAGCATAAACCCTCCTAAATAAGTAAAATACACTTTGTACAATGAATAACGAAAACTTGAATAACGTATATAAGCACAAATAACACAAAAAGGCAGCAAACATATATTAAATTTCGAGAATACGCTGGATCCCATTTGTCAGCTCAAGAGAACCAACAAACCCGAAGTTTAAAAGAAAAATGGTGCAAATAGAAAACACAGAGGGGTAATAAAACACAGAGGGGCAACTCAAGACCTGAATTAAAAGCTCAGCCAATCAGAAAGCAAAACGAAGGACAAACAGTTTAGCCAATCCGAAATGAGAAGTAAACGAGACATTTAAATTTGAAATTGAAACTTTAACAAAAGTTGTTGTTCAAAATGCTCATATTTCAAATTAAAATAGTAAATTATTACATACTCACAATAAAAAATAATTATTAATAATTAATCCAGTGATTAATTAATAATACATTAATATCCAGTGATTATTTTTCAGTGATAATAATCACTAATTAATATCCAGTAAAATCCAGTAGATTGAATTAATGTTTTTTTCTAAAGTTTCTAATTACAAATTAATTTTGTCATTAATAAATAATTGTTGGTACCACCCAATGAGTTCTGGATATGAATAACATATATGTTTGGGGTTTCTGTCGAGGGAGACGGAGCATTAAGAAAAATGTAAAAAAAACAATTGCCCGCTTATACCTCCCAACCTAATAGATAAAAATGTAAATGATTTTCCTTATTTTGTTGAAAATATGGTGCAGATTATGAATAAATAATAATAATTTTAATATTTTGAACTTATTTTTTGAAAAAACTTTTGAAAAGTATTTGTCCAAACGAGTGTTTTTTTTTTGTGTGTGTGTGTGTGTGTCACGTTTTTCTTACTTTCATTCGAAGTATTTTCGAAACTATAAAAGATAGCTATGAATAGTAAAAAATATGTACTAGGACATATGTGTGCTACTATAAAAATATGTACTAGGAAAAATGTGTGCTACGATAAAAATATGTACTAGGAAATGACAAAAATATGTATTAGGAAATGACAAAATATGTACTAGAAAATGAGAAAAATATGTACTAGGAAATTTAGTATAAAATCCATATTTATTTAAAAAAACTCTTATAATTTTCGAGTAATTATCTTATCGAGTTGAAGATGATTGAAAATTTTCCATTCTTCAAGTTTGTAATGCTTATATATTAAAAACTAAGAGCTAGCTGTGAACAATAAGCAAGAATTTGTAGAACTTTGAAAGCCCCTGCAGTGTATATAACTGTATTTGAGAATCAAGCTAAACTTCTAAAAGTATCTGTCCGTACGAGGTTCTTTTTTTTCTCATTTTTCTCACTTTTACAGGAAAGATCTTCGAAACTATAAAATATTATAGATATACATTGTAAGTGACAAAAATATGTATGAGGATATTTAGTTACTAAATTTATATTTACTTTTTAAAAATCTCTTACATTTTACGAACAATCATCGTGTCAAGTTGAAAAAGATCGAAAATTTTGAATTTTTCAAGTTTGTAATGCTTATATTTAAAAATCTAGATGTGCTAGCTATAAACAACAAGCAAGAATTTGTATCACTTTAGAAACACTACAAGTGTATACAACTGGCTTTTGTGTTAAGCTCTGATTCTAGTGTATTATGCCATATATACCAATTTTGTGTTAAGCTCCAAGTATAGTGCTATTATAGGATAGTGCTAGTATAGGATAGTGCTAGTATAGGATAGCTCCAAATATAGTGCTAGTTAAGCTCCAAGTATAGGATATTTTAACATGGGTTTTCCAATGGATGGTAAAGTTGTAACATTTAAAATTTCGCGATTGTGGCAGCTGAATTTGTTTACTTGCATTTTTGGGAAATATTGGTTCACACGCGCGAAATATGTTGGTTTGTTTATTAAAATAAGAAGTTAAATGAACTTGGGTATTCTAAAAATGTTTAATGAATGATGAGTTAACAAAATATATGGAAATATGTGTATTCAAGTACGTATTTATGTGCCGTAGCAGGCAAGTTATTAGAATACAAGTTGAATGTAATATTTTGTCAGTTGTATTGTATATGTTTAATTTATATACGGAAAAGCAAGTTAGCATAATGTGATATTTTGAGAGGTCATTGGTTGGAGTTTCCAGATGAAATCGGGGTGATCATTATAAGTTTAACTAGCTATAAACAGATGTACGGGGTAACTCATAGGTCTTTGAATGCCTGTAAACGAAACAAATGAGTCTTAAAACAGCGAATAAACTTATTGAACTTTACCGGGGTTTTATTTTATAAAATGTTATTCACGCAAAGCCATTCAGATTCATTGGACTGGAGCCACCGCCGATTTTTAATCTGGAGTTCAGTGTCTTATTGACTGATATTTGCTATCATCTTTGCTATCAACAGCACTACTGACTTTATCCAGTCCCTCCAAAATCGAACTTGAAAACCTTAGAAAATTTGGATTTGTATCTTTGTATTCTATTTATTACATGCATTGACGTTCGCTGCTATTACGAACACGAGCCTAGTTCACTATGGTTGTTGTTGTTGAGACCCAGACCGTCCCACCTACCAGAAAGGTGTAAGGTAACCGTTTGGACGGCCGGGAAGTGCCACCCAATTTAGACCGGAACCCAGTGGGGGAGGCATCCACGGGGACCGTACCCTCCTTCCCCTACCATCAACCTATCGGATGGACGTAACGGACCCACATGTTTAACGTGATCGTACTCCGCATGAACACGGCGGCAGTTGTGGCAGCCTGCAAATCCAGCGCGCAAACCACAGGGCTACCGCGCCCGAAATGTGCCAACCGCACAGGGGGGGTTCCCAGGTGGTCACCCACCCAAGTACTAACCGCGCTCGATGCTGCTTGACTTCGGTGATCTAACAAGAACCGGTGTTTTCAGCATGGTAGGGCCGTTGGTAGTTCAGTATGGTAGTGGAGAAACAAGGATTTCCTTAGCACGCGCTTCATCTTTTTTTTCAGACATTATTATCTCCTCTGGTCACAGACCAAAAACAATAAACTATATAAAAACTGTATTATATCAATAGTTGGAGTTTTGACAATTACTGGCATCAAAGTACTCTTCATGGTTTAAAATCTAATTTTCTTTCCATTCAAAAATAATAAAATAATTATATCTCTGACAAATCACCGAAGAGGATTCAGGTACAACCTTTTCGTCGTTCACATGGACCCTGACAAATATACCAGGAATTACAACGTAATTCCAACTGCAAATGAGAAAAGATACTTTACAACGCTCCGTAATGAACAAACCCACACTAGATAAATAAAGCACATATTTACTCTGCAGCACCATTATAAGGCTACGCTAATTAGTCATAGACCGTGCTTCGCTCCACCATTAGAAAACTCAGCATTACTCATCATAATTTGGAAAATTGGGACGAAACTAATTAAGCGTTGAAGAGCTCGTTGTTCAAAACTCCCTTTAGTTTAAGGCTCTTTTCGATTAAAAATCGATACTAATTTCGCATGTTTTCTTAAAATGTGGCGCTTTCATTGCATTGTTATTTGTACAATCGGATATTTGAGTGAGATACTTAAGGCAGACCTTGGGGTTTTGTTTTTAATACGGTAATTAAAAATACATTTTTTACGCACTAAATGCTTACAGTATATGCTCACTTATTTGATGCAGCCATAGCATGACATTTCTCTGCGTCTCTACTTTTTAGTATATCGATCGAAGTGGCTGAAAATGAATTTTAAAGTGGCAGTTTATTTAATTGTTTGTACATATTGACTTTATTTTCTTGCTAAGGGCTTAGAAAGAAAGTTAAGGGGAGTTTTACTAAAACAGATTGCTTCTTATGCATGAGAGCAGGAATAACAAATGTGGTTTAAGTATCATTAAAAATGTTTTAAGCAATAGAACCAGAAACATTATATAAAATCAGCTGTTAAAAATTAAAATGCATTCTATTCTTACCAAATCCTACTTTTATGTTAGACTAAAAAATGATATCAAAACAAAATAATAACTAATTAAAATATTAGGAAAAACATACTGCCTAAGCTCCGGAAAGCGGGAAAATTTAACTTTCTATAATTAAAAAGAAACATATATTGTGGCGTGTAAATATGTTTATTTAGGTGTATTTAATTTAAACTTTAAAACAGAAATGAAACTATAAAACAGAATATGGTATAAAACAGAAATGAAACTATCCCAGTTAATGTCCTATCTCGCCAGGTGTTTCTGAAAAGCAATTTGGTTAATAAACATAAAAATTTATTTTACTTATCCAATAAACAGATATTAATTTGCTCAAACGAAGATTCATTAATTATAATTCATATTAAATCTTAGCATAACTTCAAATCAATAGTCATCTTTACAATTTACTAATTCGAGCTACATTATAGTTTCTCTTGATTAACTGGGTCGGTAGTGATATAGTTGCGACCTATTACTGACTTCTCCTCAGGTTACATAAGTCCTCTTATTAAATCCTCAGGTTACATAATACCTCAGGTTACCATACCTCATACCTCAGGTTAATCTCCTCAGGTTACATAAGTCCTCATATAAAGCTTTACCTGTTTGCTCTTTGGCGCATAACAACTCATATTTGAACCTGACATTACGAAGCACTTTTTTGACGTGCTTATTCAGCGACATTTTTTTAGCAAAGGGTGTAAGCATAGTCTTACGTGCGTAATAAATGACAACTTTCAGTTGATTTACATGATCACTTTTACGTTCTCAGTCAGCGGCAATATTGCAGAGCACAATTTGATGTTCTGAGTTCACAGTGAAAATCAGAGATTCTTGGGAGCACATTTTGATGTGCTTAGACTACAACCAAAATTTCGAGAGTATTAACCTTCATTTGATGCACAGGGGTAACTTTAATTCTCCCCTCCTTGGTTCTAATTGGCTCCATCGTATCTGTATTCCAATTTGCTTCAGTCATCTAAGAGTGATCTCTATTGGTTTTCATTGGATATTTCATGATGCCCGCGGGCTGTTTGAGTCCATAGTTGTATTTCTCACGATGTCACTCTTCATTTATTGCTCATAAATAAATTATCCGCCCATTATAAAATTAGGCGCCGTGGAGTTTGCGCCTATGCCGCTTTGCCGCAGGGTCATTTCTGAAATATGAAAATACCTTTTACACAACTGTATCACAACTATTTAATGTAACACATCAGAAAATGTTGACATCGAAAGTTAATTTGATAAAACAAAAATTTAAAACGGAAAAAACATATACCAAAACCTAATACTATTTCTGTGCTTTCATTCTTTCATCAATGAAGAACATTAAGTAATTATGCATTTAAAAGATAATGACTTAATAAGTGAGTCATCTTACATGAAATTGCTAAACACATTTACAGACAATAACGACTAAAGGGATATCACCTTCTCTAGGGGGTTGGAAACATGTGGAACTATTCATTCTAGGAGGATATATATTTTCTAATTCCAAAGTCTATATGAAAACATTTTACTCATTGCTTAGATGCGTCAGATGTCAACGACTTGGGCATGTAAGTCATAACTGCAAGTCATCTAATTCAATGTATGCAAACAGTTCTGGTGAATATAATACATCGAAATAAAAAATTCAAATAAACATGCAAAAATTGCACTAAATATAATTTTCAAAATAAAGCAAAACAAATCCCAGACCAGCAAATTTATAGCAAATATTGTAACATATTACCTGAGGAATAAAATATCTTCAAAGTGGTAATAATAGTAATTTATGCAACAGTAATAATTTCCAAGACCATATAGGATTTTTAATTTAATCATGCATTCATGATTTTATATATTATTAAATTCGTTAAATGGATTGAATTACAGTTAAGTATTAATTAAATAATTATAATTTATTATATTGGTTATAAACTACTTTAAAAGACACTCTAAATATATATGACTTATATTGTTGGTTGTTTATGATATATAAATCAAGAATATATTCTGTTTAAAACTTTACATATTGAATTATTATACTACTGTCTATTAATATATCATTTGAAACACTTAGTTGTTCATCATTATTCTTATTTTTATGTATTCTTATGTATTAATGTAATAATGAATTACACATTGTGCGTTACACATAAATTCTTGATAAATTCATGCTCGTGACCAATAATTAAGTAAACAATATGTCGAGGTCTAGTGCAAATTGTTTGTGTGAATTGTGAAATGTGGAAATTGTTATCCGGAGTAGAGATGATAGGAATCACCATATTGATTGATGTAAATTATTGAAAGAGGCAGGCCCTGGCGATACAGGCAATTTATTTTTATTTGGTTATTTATATTCAGCCGATTTAATTTTGTTACATATATATTAATAAACAAAATCGACATTTCAAGTTACATCAAATTTGAAATATTTTATTTCCAGAGTTTTGTTTGCAAATGAACAGAACTCAAAAAACTTATATCTCGAAAAAAAAAACTAGCTATCAGTATCAGGCAAATAATTTGTAGGTATTTGAATACTCTACAAGGATATAAAATTAGATAATGGTTATAATAGCAAACAACTTCAGTTATCTGAATATGCCAATTTGAAGATTTTAAGGAAGACATCAAAAAACGAGAAAATGCAGGCATTTTAATGACGATAAATCGCAAAAAACTCGAAAAACAGAAATATCTTGAAAACATTTTATACCTGATTTATTTTATTAGTTTTATTATCCCACGTAAAAGACATGATTTTTTTTCATAAATAATCATATTTAATAATCTATCTCAGTGTTTTTGCTAGCCAATCCAAACAAAATTGTCAGTTGTGTTCGGTTTATACTTACCGGCATCGAATTAGCGTCCAGGGAATGAAGACTTCACCACTACCAGACAAATAGATAAAATGACTACATACGTTGTACAAAAACACACAAGGAGACAGATACATATGCGTGCAAATAATCCCAAACTCCAATCTCAGAAGAGCTGTTTCGTACTTTAAGTTGTCCAAAACGTATAATATTCGAATTACCATATAAAATTCGAAATCAATTTTTCAAACCTATTACACTGCATTCAGATTGCTTGTACTTTATATTATAGAAAAAGAAGAAATATACTTGTTGTTGTAAGCAAATTGTAGAAGTGCACAAATTATTTTGGCGCAAAATAACGTCCAGGTTATTCGGTAACGTGGATAACATAATATACAATTGGGGTATATAATATACGTATTGGAGTACATAATATACGTATAACATACATAACGATTGCAGTACTCGGTTGAATTCGGGAGTGTTAAGGAAAATGCAAATATTGGGACTCTTAAATTTCTGAAAGTAATTGATTACAGCATAAAAAGTGTATACTTATTTTTTCAAAAATAAGATTCCATTTTTAAATATATAAAATTAATTTCAATATTTAATATTTTGAACTTGTTTTTTCGAAAATAAGCTTTCATGCGAGCGAGTTCATTTTTCTTAGTTTTACTCGACATATTTATTATACTGTAAAATATAGGCAACAGAAGTGTTCAATAGAAAATTCAGTTTTTAGATAAATAATTTGTTTTTAGAAAGCTCTTATAGTTTTCGATAAATTGTCTTCAAGAGTTAAAAAAATTCCCTTTATAAAGTGTGCAAATGTTTATATATTGATAATTAAAAGTACTAGCTATATACATTAAGCAGGTAATTTGTAGCTCTTTAAAAGTTATAAAAGACAATATAATTGGATGTAGAAGTTATAATTACGACAAATACAGAACAAGAAAGATCAATCATGCATAAAGCATTGATTATGAAACATGTTCCAACATCATTGCAATTTTATTTAAACATCTCTAAAATGCAATACATTCTTCGGTAATATTTTTAAAATTATCACAATACTACATTAATTTAGTATATTTGAAAACTTAAAACCATGGAGATACAAGTAATTTAACTCTATACTTAAAGTTTCATCCAAAAAAAATCGTTTGCTTCTCTGCGTAAAATAAATGAATGTTTCATTCATATCAGCTATATTGCGGACTCCATGAGTTAAATAATTTTGTTTTAAAGAAATGCAGCTATTTTTATACAACTCATTCTACAGCTTTTGGTATTTACATTTTCCATAAGTGAAAAGCAGACTTCGTTGTCGAAATAATCAAAGTTTAATGATCATTTAAACTCAAATATATTGTAATTACGTTGTTTCAGAGTATAGATGCACAGAAATTAAGCAAAACTAAAGCGGTTTTAGGACGAATACAACGCTAAATATGAATTAAGAAGAACTTTAAAAATCATAATTTTGAGACAAGATGGATGCCCCATTTATCGTGAAGTGGGTCACGTGATCTCTTCATATGAAGGGCACGTGATTTCCGCATATAACGGGTGTAATTATTATTTAAATTTTTGTTTAAAAAACTAATATATTTTGCCATGATTTGAATATATTTTGCTGAAACTTTTTTTATATACTTTATGGAATAATTTGAATATTTCATAAAACTTTCGAAGCAATTTGTGAATTTTAAATCTGCTTAAAAATGTTTGAAGAATTAGGTCCCATAGGGTTCAATGTATTTCATTTTTTCAACCCGGGTTCAATTCAAAAGTAATTGGGTGATATTATTCATTTATATTCCCATAGGTCCAACAGACCGTCTGAAAAACATACTAAAATTTCATTTTGATAAAGTCATTTTTACGGCAGTTATCGTGCTAACGGACAGACAGGCAGACTGAGACAGTCAGACAAAATGAACAAAGTCATAAACACTTTTCAACTATGTAAAGTGTTAAAAACTATCTCTCTACCCTATTAAGTGGAAATTTTAATGTAGACATCAGTAAACCACAAAATGTAAAGTTATTAGATTTTATCCAGACGGAGTTCGACTTAAAACTTGCACCAGATTCTACAAAATCCACTACGCAGCAACTAAACTTAATATTCTTTCATATTTTGGTTGTTTAAATTATAAATCTTACCTTAATTTCAATAAGGTTATATTATCTGTTGTAAACTAAAACAAGAAAGATCAATCATGCTTAAAGCATTGATTATGAAACACTTTCCAACTTCAATGCAATTTTATTTAAAAAAGTCGAAAATGCAATACATTCCTCGGTAATATTTTAAAACTTATCACAATACTACATTGATTTATTATATTTGAAAACTTAAACCTTCATTGAAAAAAATGAACTTCATTCAAATGACGGCATTGAAATATAAATTGCGTGGTTTAAATATCTCTAAAATGCAATACATTCCACGGTAATGTTTTTAAATCTATCATAATACTACGATAATTTATTATATTTGAAAACTTCATCGAAAACAACTGAAATTAATTCAAATGACGTCATAGAAAAAATAACACGCCTGGATCTCTCTATAAAAACAGGATTTCATTCATAACTTTCTCCATTTCATTCATCACATTACTATAATAATTTATTTTATTTAAAAATTAACACCATGGAGCTACAATTCATAAACTTTATGCTTAAAACTTCATCGAAAAAAATCGTCCTTCTGTTTATAAAATCCATTAATATTTCATTCATATCAGCCATGCAGACCCCATGGACTGAATTATTTTGTGTTAAAGAAATACAGTAATTCAAATACAACTCATTCTACATATTTTGCTGTTTACATTTCACATAGGTGAAAAATAGGCTTAGTTGTAGAAATAATCAAATTTGAATGAGAATTTAAACTCAAATATATTGTCATTGTGTTGTTTTAGTATGTAGATGCTCAGAATTTAAGCAGAAATAAAGTAGTTTTAGGATGGATACAACACTCAATATGAATTAAAAAGAACTTTAAAAAATCACGAATTTGAAACAAGATGGATGCCATATATCATTTTGAAGTGGGTCATGTGATCGTTTCATATCATGGTAACGTGATCGTTTCATATAAGATGTGTAATTATTATTTTAATTTTTATTTAAAAAACTACTGAATATATTTAGCTGAATTTTTTTTTATATATTTTATGGAACAATTTGATTATTACCTAAAATTTTCGAAGCAATTTGTGAATTTTAAATCCGCTTAAAAGATGTTAGAAAAATTAGGTCTTATATGGCTCAGTGTATTTCATTTTTTCAACCCGGGTTCAATCCAAAACTAATTGTGTGATATTATTCATTTATATTCCCATAGGTCCTACAGACCGTCTGAACAACATACTAAAATTTCATTTTGATTAAGTCATTTTTACGGCAGTTATCGTGCTAACGGACAGACAGACAGACAGACAGAATTAACAAAGTCATAAACACTTTTCAAATTTGTTGTAAAGTGTTGACAAGAAAGATCAATCATGCATAAGCATTGATTATGAAACACTTTCCAACTGAAATGTAATTTCATTTAAAAATTTCTAAAATGTGATTCATTCAGTGGTAATATCTTTTACATTATCACAGTACTACAGTAATTTATTATACTTAAATATTTAAAACTGTATCCAAATATAAATCATCTGATTCTTTATGCAAAATCAATGAATATTTCATTCATATAACTTGTATTCCAGACTCCAGAGCTAAATAATTTTGTGTGAAAAAAATTCAGCAATTCTTATGTAATTCATCTTACAATCGCTTGAGATATTTGCATTCTGCATATGTTAAAATTAGGCTTCCTTGAAGAAATAAAAAAAGTTTAGGGATCATTTAAAATCACAACTATTGTAATTGCATAGGCACGGAATTTAGATACACAGATAATACACAGATAATATATATGTGTATGTGTATGTACTCAAAGTATTGGAATCGTGCCGAAGATCGGAACTCGAATTTTCAAAGGATCTACACGTTTTGGGACTTCTAGAACACGAAAAAACTACTTTTAGGAAGACGTCTGTGTGTGTAAGGGTGTATGTGTGTATGTTTCTGTGTGGATATTACATCCACTCTAATTGAAAAACTAATGGACCGAATTTCATACAATTTGGTAGATATGTTT
This sequence comes from Amaurobius ferox, assembly GCA_951213105.1. NCBI lineage: Eukaryota > Metazoa > Arthropoda > Arachnida > Araneae > Amaurobiidae > Amaurobius > Amaurobius ferox. The sequence continues at coordinate 133,509,645 of OX578139.1, forward strand.
TTTGTGGGAAATCCTGATGTTCATTAGATTATAGTACGATTCGTAATAAAAGAATCTGCCTTCTTTGCGAAATGGCCGCAGAAATTGTCTTTATCCACTCTAGCTAAAAACTAATGAACCAAATTTAACAAAATTTGGAGTATAATATTTCAATAACCTACAAGTGATTTATATACCAAATTTAACAAAATTTTGTATATAAATCATTTGTAGGTTATTCTTACGCCACCTTTGACAATAAATCCAGCTATCAAATGAGAACCAAATTTAAGTTTAACGTGTAAATTCAATGTCATTTAAAATACTTATGTTGTGCAGATAAACTCAAATTATCATTGAATAAATAAAGAGAACGAATATGAGTCTGCAGAGAAAGACATGTGCTGTCCACATCAGAATTTTTAACAATATTACACCAATGATTTATAGAAGTGAACGGGGATTATTTTCAGGCCATTTCGAAAAAAATGTATGATCTATATTTAAAGATCCATCAAATTTTTGTCGAATAAAATGTTCAACAAATTTAAGCTGTGTACCAAATTTTAACTCTCTAGGACGTAGGAAAGTGCATTTAAAATGCCATCAATTAAATTTATCATGAAGAGTTATATAAAATTTTAAAAAAATGAAAAATTCTTATCTACCAAATTTATTTTAAAACTAGCAGCATACCCGTTCTTCGTACGGAGTATATAATATAAAGAAACTTGAAATTCATAATCATGCCCAAATTCTTATAGTATACTAAATGACATGTTTAATCAAAATATTCTGTTAAAATATTTAATATAATGCTCCTAAAAAGAAGTTTAAGAATCTCTGTTCTCGCTATATAAAATTATCTTCATGTACATATCTGAAGAATAAAACATCTTGGACCCCTTATGTAAGCAAATATAAAAAAAAAATATGGAATTGAATCAATATATGCAAAATAAAAGCGTTAAAATTGTATGGGACCCGTACTAATTATATACGCGAATATTAGAAAATATAACCTGTATTAGTAGATTACATGTATAAATTGAAAATACCAATAAACCCGAAATCTTTAAATCTGAAGACAGTCATTTATTCCAATATATGTCAAAATTAAAGTGCTAAAGTTATATGGGAAGATATACACGTACTACTTATAATGTCCGATTATTAGTAGAAGATTACCCGTTTTGCAATATGAGTCACAAATGTTTTTTGGTAAAATACAACAGACGACGTAATAAATTGAATATATAATTAATCCACGTAATCTTCATACCAGAAGACTGTACTTGATTCCAATATATATGCCAATATATGTCAAAATATATGCCAATATACCTGTACTACTTATATTCCCGTAGGTTAGAAGATATACCCGTGCATTCCTAGAAGATTACTCGTACAACGTACAATATGCGTGTGTCAGCAATTTTTGCCGCAATAAAACAATGGCGTAATAACTTAAAAATATCAATAGTCCCTGAATCAATAATTCCGGAAAATATCAATAATAATAATGTTTAAACCTGAAGAGTATAATTGATATTATCCAGTCCAAAATGAAATGGCAATGAAATTTATTTTATATACATATCTTCATTATTCAGATCAGAAAGGATTTAATAAAAATCGTCTGCCGCATAAACACATTGGATTTAAATCCGTTGCTAAGCGACATGATATCATTTGCTTCAAATAAATTGGTAGAAAAAATATCGTCTAAATAGTTATATTTCTATGGAACATTTGGCGACAGTTTCGTCAAATTAGCGACATTTTAAAAAATCGCCAAATTTATCGCCAAGTGGGACTGTAGAACTGACAGTTCCACTTTGCGACAAATTGACGAAATATCATCACAATACTATCCCCTAACAAAAAACAATTAATATCATTTACGTAGCGCAATTTTATCAATTTCAAGATATTTTTATAGATTTGAAAACATTTTTATCAATTTGGTGACATTTTAAAAATTCGCTAAATGTATTACTAAGTAGGATGGTTGGTCTGACAGATAAATGCTAACCAAACATCATTTCAGTACTCTCTTCTAACAAAACAAAAAAAAATTTCATTGATATGTAGAAGACCCAAGCCACACGACCAACCCGAAGGTTTATGGCAGCTGTTTGTGTGTCGTTTATATCAATTTGGCGACATTTCCGTCAATTTGGCAAAGTTTAAGAAAAGTTGTCAAATTAGCGATATCCCTACAAATTCGTAGCTTTGAATTTGCAGATCTGAATGAAACATTCTTATCCCGTTTCAATATACTAAATGAAAACACTACAATTGTATTAGAAGATATACCCGCTCTACTCTTTTTCTGTTTCAACAATGGGCTATATGAATTTATTGGCTAAACACAATATATGAGTTTAGTAGCTAAATACGATATAAGCTTGAAAACTCTTTGCCAAAATAAATGAAATTGATGTACGCAGTCAGCAATTAATATAATTAAAAGAAAAATCAAACCGTCCATTCATAAGATATACTTTTATATCCATTTATCCATTTATTTATTATTTAAATCGAAAAAAAAAATAAAAACATTAACAAACACATTTAATTTAATTGAGATGCCGAGCAACATGATATATCCTCCTAAAATGTTAAAATTTATTAACCACTAACAGCACACCCGTTATTCGTACGGAGTGTATAATTTAAAGAAACTTAAAGTTCGCAATCATGTGCAAATTCTGTTAAAATATTAAATTTATTGCTCCTAAAGAGAAGTTTAAGAATATATGTTCTCACTATGCAAAATTATCTTCACGATCATTACTGAAGAATAAAACATCCTGCCCCCTTTTGTAAGCAAATTTACAGAAGAAAAAATAGGAATTGAATGAATATATGCAACCCCGTACTAATTATATTGTCGCAGATCAGAAAATATGCCAATGTGTTAGTAGAAGATTACCCGTATTACAATATGCGTCTCAAAAATATTTGCCAAAATAAAAGAGATGACGTAATAAATTGAAAACATCAATAATATCCGTACTCTTTATACCAGAAGGTCGTAATTGATTCCAATATATGCCAATATATATCAAAACATATGTCAATATACCTGCACTACTTATATTCTCGTAGATTAAAAGATATACACGTGTATTTGTAGAAGATTCGTACAACATACAATATATGAGTTTAAACAATTTTTGTCATAATAAAATAATTGCATAATAACTTGAAAATATCAATAATCCTTGAATCAATAATCCCCGAAAATATAAATAATAATAATTTTTAAACCTGAAGACCGTAATTGATATTATCCAGTCAAAAATGCTATAAGAAAAATCAAATCGTTCTTTTCTAAAATATATTTTTATATCCATTTATTTATTATTCAAATCGAATATAATTATTAAAATTAACAGACATATTTAATTTAATTGCCTTTCTGAGTAACATGATATAAGATAGAATCTTATAACATGTTAAATATGTCATGTCTTATAACATAAACTGCGAAATTAAATAACAATTTTGATTTCTCTATACTTCTCATTGTTCCGTAAAACCTTGTTTTAAATAAACCATGAACCATGGAGATAGATTTCCCCTTTAAATCATGTTTCAAACAATTCATGTTTTCAGAAAGTGACTAATTAACGCAAAAAATCTCCCATCAAACTCAGAGATTAAATTTTAATTCACTTTCAAACGATTTTCAAGCTTTTCGTTTGGATAAACCACGGAGTTAGGGAGTAGAACTCCTAGGAAAAAGTTCCGTTTTTCATTAATATCTCGACAACCCCAGGTCTTAGAAACTCGAAACTTGGACAAAATTTATGGGGGGATATTTCAAGGCTATTCACCAAATTTCACTAAATTCGGTTCAGCCGTTTTTCCGTGATGATGAGACAAACGAAAATTTTGTTTTTTACTAATATCTCGAGAACCACTGGTCGTAGAAACTCAAAACACGGATATAATTTTAAGTGGGGCTATTTCTGGGCTACCCACAAAATTTCATCAAATTCGGTTCAGCCGTTCTCCCGTGATGGTGTGACAAACAGACAGACAGACAGACAGACAGACAGACAGACAGACAGATTTTCATTTTTATTTATATAGACTAGCAGCATACCCGTTCTTCGTACGGAGTATAAAATATAAAGAAACTTATAATTCAGATTCATATGCAAATTATGTTAAAATACTAAATTTATTGCTCCTAAAGAGAAGTTTATGAGTATCTGTTCTCATCATGCAAAATTATCGTCACGGGCAGATCTGCAGAATAAAACATCCTGGCCCCTTTCGAAAGCAAATTTACAAAAAAAAAAGGAATTGAATCAATATATGCAAAATGAAAGCATTAAAATTGTATAGGACCCGTACTACTTATATACGCGAATATTAGAAGATATAACCTGTATTAGTAGATTTCATGTATAAATTGAAAATATCAATAAACCCGTAATTGATTCCAATACATGCCAGAATGAAAGCACTAAAATTATATGGGAATATATATATATATATATATATATATATATATATATATATATATATATATATATACCCATACTACCTTTATTGTCGCAGATTAGAAAATATGCCTGTATGTTAGTAGAAGATTACCCTTATTACAATATAAGTCTAAAAAATCTTTGCCGAAATAAAACAGATGACATTATAAATTGAAAATTTCAATTATCCCCGTAATCTTTATACCAGAAGGTCGTAATTGATTCCAATATATGCCAATATATATCAAAATATATGCCTATATACCTATACTACTTATATTCTCGCAGATTAGAAGATAACACGTGCATTTATAGAAGCTTACTCGCACAACGTACATTATATGAGTTTCAACAATTTTTGTCATAAAAAAACAATGGTATAATAATTTGAAAATATCAATAATCCCTGAATCAATAATCCCCGAAAATATCAATAATAATAATGTGTAACCTGAAGACCGTAATCGATATTTCCAGTCAAAAATGCAATGCCAATGACATTTATTTTATATACATATCTTTATTATTCAAATCGGAAAAGATTTAATTAAAATCGTATGCCACATAACACATTGGATTTACATCCATTGCTAAACGACATGATATCAGTTGCTTCAAATGAATTGATGGAAATCATATCGTCTGAATAATGCTATCTCCATGGAAGGTTTGGCGATATTTTCTTCAACTTAGCGATAACTTAAAAAATCGCCAAATTTATCGCCAAGTGGGACTGTAAAACTGATAGTCCCATTTTGCGACAAATTGACGAAACATCATCATAATATTATCCCTTAACAAAACACAATTAATTTCATTTACTAAGCGCAATTTTATCAATTTCATGACATTTTTACAGATTCACAAACATTTTTATCAACTTGGTGATATTTTAAAAATTCGATAAATGTGTTACTAAGTAGGATGGATAGACTGACCCACAAATGCTATCGAAACATCATTTCAGTACTGTCTTCTAAAAAAATGAATTTAATTTCATTGATTTGCGTCGTTTTCAGCAATTTGGCGATATTTCCGTCAATTTGGCAAAGTTTAAGAAAAGTTGCCAAGTTAGCGATATTCCGCCAAATTCGTAGCTCTGAAATTGCAGATCTGAAGAATAAAACATCCTGATCCCGTTTGTATATACTAAATGCAAACATTAAAATTGTATTTGAAGATATACCCTTTCTACTCTTTTTCTGTTTCAACAATCGGATAAATTAGTTTATTGGTAAACACAATATGAGTTTATTAGCTAAACACAATATAAAAGCTTAAAAACTCTTTATCAAATGAAAATGATGTACGCAGTCCGTAATTAATATAATTAAAAGAAAAATCAAACCGTTCATTTACAAAATATATTTATACATCTATTTATTTATTATTCAAATAGAAAAAATAATAACAAATATTAAGAAACACATTTAATTTAATTGCGTTGCTGAGCAACATAATATAATAAAGAATCTTCCTCATAAACAGCGAAATTAAATAACCATTTTGATCTCTTCCCCATAAAATGCAAAAATAATAACCGTTTTGATTTCTTTATACTTTCCACTGTTTAGTAAATGCTTGACCATGGAGTTAGATTTTCCATTAAAATTCATGTTTCAAACAATTCATGCTTTCAGATAGTGACTAATTAATGCAAAAATCCTGCACTAAGCTCAGAAATGAAGTTTTAATTCACGTTGACGTTTTAAACAAACGATTTTCATCCTTTCCGTTTGGATAAACCACGGAGTTAGAGAGTAGATCTCCTAGGATAAAGTTCCGTTTTTCATTAGTATCTCAACAACCCCTGGTATTAGAAACTCGAAACTTGGGCAAAATTTATGGGGGGCTATTTTAAGGCTACTCACAAATTTCATTAAATTCGATTCAGCCGTTCTCTCGTGATAATGAGACAAACGAAATAATCGTTTTTCACTAATATCTCGAGAACCACTGGCTATGGAAACTCCAAACATGGACTAAATTTTAAGTGGGGCTATTTCTAGGCTACCCACAAAATTTCATCAAATTCGGATCAGCCGTTCTCCCGTGATGATGGGACAAACAGACAGACAGACAGACAGACAGATTTTCAATTTTATTTATATAGACTAAATGACATGTTTAATCAAAATATTCTGTTAAAATATTTAATATAATGCTCCTAAAAAGAAGTTTAAGAATCTCTGTTCTCGCTATATAAAATTATCTTCATGGCCATATTTGAGAAATAAAACATCTTGGACCCCTTATGTAAGCAAATATAAAAAAAAATATGGAATTGAATCAATATATGCAAAATAAAAGCGTTAAAATTGTATGGGACCCGTACTAATTATATACGCGAATATTAGAAAATATAACCTGTATTAGTAGATTACATGTATAAATTGAAAATACCAATAAACCCGTAATCTTTAAATCTGAAGACAGTCATTTATTGCAATATATGTCAAAATTAAAGTGCTAAAATTATATGGGAAGATATACACGTACTACTTATAATGTCCGATTATTAGTAGAAGATTACCCGTTTTGCAATATGAGTCACAAATGCTTTTTGGTAAAATACAACAGACGACGCAATAAATTGAATATATAATTAATCCCCTTAATCTTCATACCAGAAGACTGTACTTGATTCCAATATATATGCCAATATATGTCAAAATATATGCCAATATACCTGTACTACTTATATTCTCGTAGGTTAGAAGATATACCCGTGCATTCCTAGAAGATTACTCGTACAACGTACAATATGCGTGTGTCAGCAATTTTTGCTGCAATAAAACAATGGCGTAATAACTTAAAAATATCAATAATTCCGGAAAATATCAATAATAATAATGTTTAAACCTGAAGAGTATAATTGATATTATCCAGTCCAAAATGAAATGGCAATGAAATTTATTTTATATACATATCTTCATTATTCAAATCGGAAAGGATTTAATAAAAATCGTCTGCCGCATAAACACATTGGATTTAAATCCGTTGCTAAGCGACATGATATCATTTGCTTCAAATAAATTGGTAGAAAAAATATCGTCTAAATAGTTATATTTCTATTTAACATTTGGCGACAGTTTCGTCAAATTAGCGACATTTTAAAAAATCGCCAAATTTATCGCCAAGTGGGACTATAGAACTGACAGTTCCACTTTGCGACAAATTGACGACAAATGCGACAAATGCTAACCAAACATCATTTCAGTACTCTCTTCTAACAAAACAAAAAAAAATTTCATTGATATGTAGAAGACCCAAGCCACACGACCAACCCGAAGGTTTATGGCAGCTGTTTGTGTGTCGTTTATATCAATTTGGCGACATTTCCGTCAATTTGGCAAAGTTTAAGAAAAGTTGTCAAATTAGCGATATCCCTCCGAATTCGTAGCTTTGAATTTGCAGATCTGAATGAAACATTCTTATCCCGTTTCAATATACTAAATGAAAACACTACAATTGTATTAGAAGATATACCCGCTCCACTCTTTTTCTGTTTCAACAATCGGCTATATGAATTTATTGGCTAAACACAATATATGAGTTTAGTAGCTAAATACGATATAAGCTTGAAAACTCTTTGCCAAAATAAATGAAATTGATGTACGCAGTCAGCAATTAATGTAATTAAAAGAAAAATCAAACCGTCCATTCATAAGATATACTTTTATATCCATTTATCCATTTATTTATTATTTAAATCGAAAAAAAAATAATAAAAATATTAACAAACACATTTAATTTAATTGCGATGCCGAGCAACATGATATATCCTCCTAAAATGTTAAAATTTATTAACCACTAACAGCACACCCGTTATTCGTACGGAGTGTATAATTTAAAGAAACTTAAAGTTCGCAATCATGTGCAAATTCTGTTAAAATATTAAATTTATTGCTCCTAAAGAGAAGTTTAAGAATATATGTTCTCACTATGCAAAATTATCTTCACGATCAGATCTGAAGAATAAAACATCCTGCCCCCTTTTGTAAGCAAATTTACAGAAGAAAAAATAGGAATTGAATGAATATATGCAACCCCGTACTAATTATATTGTCGCAGATCAGAAAATATGCCAATGTGTTAGTAGAAGATTACCCGTATTACAATATACGTCTCAAAAATATTTGCCAAAATAAAAGAGATGACGTAATAAATTGAAAACATCAATAATATCCGTACTCTTTATACCAGAAGGTCGTAATTGATTCCAATATATGCCAATATATATCAAAACATATGTCAATATACCTGTACTACTTATATTCTCGTAGATTAAAAGATATACACGTGTATTTGTAGAAGATTCGTACAACATACAATATATGAGTTTAAACAATTTTTGTCATAATAAAATAATTGCATAATAACTTGAAAATATCAATAATCCTTGAATCAATAATCCCCGAAAATATAAATAATAATAATTTTTAAACCTGAAGACCGTAATTGATATTATCCAGTCAAAAATGCTATAAGAAAAATCAAATCGTTCTTTTCTAAAATATTTTTTTATATCCATTTATTTATTATTCAAATCGAAAAAATAATTATTAAAATTAACAGACAGATTTAATTTAATTGCGTTTCTGAGTAACATGATATAAGATAGAATCTTATAACATGTTAAATATGTCATGTCTTATAACATAAACTGCGAAATTAAATAACGATTTTGATTTCTCTATACTTCTCATTGTTCCGTAAAAGCTTGTTTTAAATAAACCATGAACCATGGAGATAGATTTCCCCTTTAAATCATGTTTCAAACAATTCATGTTTTCAGAAAGTGACTAATTAACGCAAAAAATCTCCCATCAAACTCAGAGGTTAAATTTTAATTCACTTTCAAACGATTTTCTAGCTTTTCGTTTGGATAAACCACGGAGTTAGGGAGTAGAACTCCTAGGAAAAAGTTCCGTTTTTCATTAATATCTCGACAACCCCAGGTCTTAGAAACTCGAAACTTGGACAAAATTTATGGGGGGATATTTCAAGGCTATTCACCAAATTTCATTAAATTCGGTTCAGCCGTTTTTCCGTGATGATGAGACAAACGAAAATTTCGTTTTTTACTAATATCTCGAGAACCACTGGTCATAAAAACTCAAAACACGGATATAATTTTAAGTGGGGCTATTTCTGGGCTACCCACAAAATTTCATCAAATTCGGTTCAGCCGTTCTCCCGTGATGGTGTGACAAACAGACAGACAGACAGACAGACAGATTTTCATTTTTATATATATAGATATGAAGCTACTCCCATATGCAAAACGTTTAAACAAATGGAGAGATATTTATTATATAATATCTCTCTCTTTTCTTTCTGGAAGATATCCCAAAGTCAGAATTTAATTGAATTTGTTTTTTTCCCTATATTAAATAATTTTTTTAATTAAAAAACTACTTAACATATTTTACTGAATTTTTTTTTATATATTCTATGGGATAATGTGAATATTTCCTAAAAATTTCGAAGCAATTCGTGAATTTTAAATTTACTTAAAAAATGTTTGAAAAATTAGGTCCCATAGGGTTCAATGTATTTCATTTTTTCAACCCGGGTTCAATAAAAAACTAATTGGGTGATATTATTTATTTATATTCCCATAGGTCCTACAGACCGTCTGAACAACATACTAAAATTTTCATTTTGATAAAGTCATTTTTACGGCAGTTATCGTGCTAACGGACAGACAGACTTTTTTAATTAAAAAAATTATTTAATATAGGGAAAAAAACAAATTCAATTAAATTCTGAATTTGGGATATCTTCCAGAAAGAAAAGAGAGAGATATTGTATAATAAATATCTCTCCATTTGTTTAAACGTTTTGCATATGGGAGTGGTTTCATATTTTAAAATAAATTTGGTAGATAACAATTTTTCATTTTTTTTATAACTCTTATATAACTCTTTTATATAACTCTTCATGATAAATTTAATTGAAGGCATTTTAAATGCACTTTCCTACGTCCTAGAGAGTTAAAATTTGGTACACAGCTTAAATTTGTTGAACATTTTATTCGACAAAAATTTGATGGATCTTTAAATATAGATCATACATTTTTTTCGAAATGGCCTGAAAATAATCCCCGTTCACTTCTATAAATCATTGGTGTAATATTGTTAAAAATTCTGATGTGGACAGCACATGTCTTTCTCTGCAGACTCATATTCGTTCTCTTTATTTATTCAATGATAATTTGAGTTTATCTGCACAACATAAGTATTTTAAATGACATTGAATTTACACGTTAAACTTAAATTTGGTTCTCATTTGATAGCTGGACTTATTGTCAAAGGTGGCGTAGCGAAAACGCGAAAAAACTAGAATATCTCAAGAACGGCTAGTCCTAGAGTAATGGGGTTAGTCTTATTCTTTTTAGTGTCAAAAATCACATATAAAATAGGAATTTAATTGATATAATTGAGCACACGTAGTCTTTTATTTTTATATATAACGATTTTTGCTGGCCATTTCGCAAAAATAGCCCGTTCCTTTTTCCCGAATCGTAGTAGAATAACCTACAAATGATTTATATACAAAATTTTGTTAAATTTGGTATATAAATCACTTGTAGGTTATTGAAATATTATACTCCAAATTTTGTTAAATTTGGTTCATTAGTTTTTAGCTAGAGTGGATAAAGGCAATTTCTGCGGCCATTTCGCAAAGAAGGCAGATTCTTTTATTACGAATCGTACTATAATCTAATGAACATCAGGATTTCCCACAAAAAACATACCTACCAAATTGTATGAAATTCGGTCCATTAGTTTTTCAATTAGAGTGGATGTAATATCCACACAGACACACAGAAACATACACAGATACACCCTTACACACACAGACGTCTTCCTAAAAGTAGTTTTTTCGTGTTCTAGAAGTCCCAAAACGTGTAGATCCTTTGAAAATTCGAGTTCCGATCTTCGGCACGATTCCAATACTTTGAGTACATACACATACACATATATATTATCTGTGTATTATCTGTGTATCTAAATTCCGTGCCTATGCAATTACAATAGTTGTGATTTTAAATGATCCCTAAACTTTTATTATTTCTTCAAGGAAGCCTAATTTTAACATATGCAGAATGCAAATATCTCAAGCGATTGTAAGATGAATTACATAAGAATTGCTGAATTTTTTTCACACAAAATTATTTAGCTCTGGAGTCTGGAATACAAGTTATATGAATGAAATATTCATTGATTTTGCATAAAGAATCAGATGATTTATATTTCGATACAGTTTTAAATATTTAAGTATACTGTAGTACTGTGATAATGTAAAAGATATTACCACTGAATGAATCACATTTTAATTTTTAAATGAAATTTCATTTCAGTTGGAAAGTGTTTCATAATCAATGCTTATGTATGATTGATCTTTCTTGTTTGAAATTGAGATTTATCTGTGTCTTACACCATCGCGCATCGAGCAGCGATGATTAGTTTTTCTTATTATTTTTATCATTTTGTGAACATCTTTAGAAGCAAACAGTTTAACAACTCAAGGTTGGACGTTGGCATATTCTAAAAATAGCCTATTTCAAAAGATTTGTAGTATAGATATTTTAGAATTTTCATACTTATAAGTAGCCGGACGGCAGAATTTGAAATATTTTATTCTCTCAATAACTCATATCAAGAGAGTAGAAAATATCAAAGCCATTTTTAAGCTGCAAACTGCCCATAAAAATAGGCAGATGAATATACAGTAAGATGCATTTTTATACCCATTATTCAGCGCTACGCTGTAGGGAAGTAATACTTATATTAGAATATACCCTTAACTGAGCCTTATGTCCAGTTGAGTATTTCATCAAAATCGATTAAGCAGTCCAGGAGATATCTTTCAGGAGATTTGTTTTATAATTATTTTATGATTGATGGTGTAATACCCAGAATGCTAACAGGATAGAATTCTTTTGGCTTGAGAGATATAAATTAATCTAATTGGTAAACAGATTATTCGTGTTGGATATAATGATTTATAATTCTTGGTTTATATAATGTATCAATTTTTGTCTGTATTTTGATAACAACTGTTAAAAATGTATTCATATATATAATATGATTTTACGTTATACTTTATAGTTAATTATGCTTTGTATAAATTATTACGGAATAAAGAAATATATTTTCACAATTTCTATTTTATTGATTTTTCCACTCGGTTCTATTATAAATTATTTTACAGATATTTTTATTCAAACTTCATGTTGCCTATATACAGCAAAATATGTGATATATTTAGCGTGCTAAATATTTTTAAACTTCAGGGTACATTAAAATTATTTTGCTATATTATTGAAAGTCATAGATTATGTAAATATCCATTTTTAACACTTTACAACATAGTTGAAAAGTGTTTATGACTTTGTTCATTCTGTCTGTTTGTCTGTCTTTTAGCACGATAACTACCGTAAAAATGACTTTATCAAAATGAAATTTTACTATGTTGTTCAGACGCTCTGTGGGACCTATGGGAATATAAATAAATAATATCACCCAATTATTTTTGGATTGAACCCGGGTGCAAAATATATGCAATAGTTTCTTAAATTAAAATTAAAATAGTAATTACACCTTTTATATGAAGAGATTGCGTGACCATTATATGGAGGGATCACGTAACCCACTTCAAAATAAAATATGGCATTCATCTTGTGTCAAAATTATGATTTTTAAAGTTCTTTTTAATTCATATTTAGTGTTGTATCCGTCCTAAAACCGCTTTATTTCTCTTTAAATTCTGTGCATCTACATACTGAAACAACGCAATGACAATATAGTTCAAATTATCATCAAACTTTGATTATTTCTACAACGATGCCTAATTTTCACTTTTGGAGAATGTAAACACCAAAATATGTAGAATGAACTGTATGAGAATTGCAGCATTTCTTTAACGCAAAATTATTTAGCTCATGAAGTTTGCAATATAGCTGATATGAATGGAATATTCATTGATTTTACACAGAGAAGCAGACGATTTTTTCGATGAAGTTTAAAGCATAGATCTTATTTACTTGTACCTCCATGGTCTTAAGTTTTTAAATAAAATAAATTATTTTAATATTGTGATGAATGAAATGAATGGAAAAAAGTTTATGAATGAAATTCAGCTTTTATAGAGAGCTAGACGTGTTATATTTCGATGACGTCATTTGAATAAATTTCATTTGTTTTCGATGAAGTTTTCAAATATAATAAATTATTGTAGTACTATGATAATTTTTAATATATTATATACGAATGTATCGCATTTTAGAGATATTAATCCTGGCAATTTAAATTTCAATGCCGTCATTTGAATGAAATTCATGTTTTTCGATGACGTTTTAAGTTTTCAAAAATAATAAATTAATGTAGTATTGTGATAAATTGCATTGAAGTTTGAAAGTGTTTCATAATCAATGCTTTAAGCATGATTGATCTTTCTTGTTTAATGATAATTTGAAACATACATTGAAACTATGATAAAAATGTATAATGCACAATTTAACAAATATGCAATAAATAACAAAATATGAAAAACAGAAATCACAATCTTTAAAATTGAAAAATGGAATGATCAGACATATTTGTTTGTGATTTATGTGGAATGTCCTTGCTTATTGAGCATTAAATTGCTCAATAAACATATTTAAAACGCACCTGCAAAGAACAACTGCAGTGATCATGCAAATAAATTATGCTGAAAACAACATACAACGATATTTTTTAACAAATGCCTCAAAATAATGATGTGCCCTTAGGTTAATCAAAATAAATTTAATGACACTAAGAGTTTTATGTTCTTATCTCTGATTTCAGTACAAAATATTTGACAATTCACCATTAATGATAACATTTTCTTTATCTTCAGGCTATATTAAAATTTATTTTGTGAAATAAAAGTAGCTGCTCATGATCTTGATGTGTAATTAAAATTTATTTTGTTATATAAAAAGAGCTGCTCATGATCTTTAGGTATAATATTATTCCTAGTCCAATTTTAATAGTTATAAACATTTATTTAATTTTCTAATCAGTATTCCTAAACTTATTTTTTACTGTTGAGATTGAAACCATTACCATATACTGGGTTCCCATTAACGTCCATAACCATCCTAAAAACTTTTGTATGGAAAGATTCATGAATGTGCACGTTAACTATATATTTTGTATGACGTAATCCATCAAATCGTAGGTTTGCCCTCATGATACAAGAATGAGTCAAAATTTCTACATAACTATGATTTTGATTTACTAGTACTAACAAGAGTAAACAGAAACACCATACAGCGAATAACTCGATAAATATCTTAAGAGATTACTAACTAACTGTCAGGTACAATAAATTCTACCAATTCACAAAACAACTGGTACAATTCTCTAAACATTGGCGTAATTCAAAATTTACTTTAATTAGTATGACGTCAACTCCGTTCAAATGAATGATGTGCCCTTATGTACCCTCCATAGAAATTTTTAGAAAGTATTCATATCTCAGAAAATATTAGATATTTCGAGAAGACTCCGGCTGATTCGAAAACACGTCAAAAGTCGTCATGTTGGCGATACCTCGCCAAATCTGACATCCGGACCATGAGAATGTCGCCAAAGTGTGTCAGCCCTATATCAGCAATAAAAACGATGGTTGACTGTAAACGTATTTTCTGCTTGTGGGAAGGAAAATCACGGTGAAAGTATTGCACATATTTGTAACAAACAGTTAACTTACACCTTTCTGGTAGGTCGGACGGTCTGGGTCTCAACAACAACATGTTTGTAACAATATGGCAAGTGACATGTAGAATCCGATGGAAGTTATCAAAGCGCCCTGGTAAATATTCCAGAGCGTTAGGATGGCGAACTCAGAAACAAAGAGAGATACACAAAACAAATTTCATGTATTTTTATACAATGTTGTAGAGCACTGTCTAATTAGCAAGAATTGTCACCACGAATGAATGAAACACATATACGGAAAGCAATAAATACCAGTCATAATTCATCTATTGCTTGATGCGCAGCAGCACCCTGATGCTTTTAAAATTTATCGAGCAGAAAATAATGCCAGTGATGTAAGTTAAACTATTAATTAAAAGCTTGTTAAATGCTTGTTGTGCAATTTTGACTACAAAAGCAAATAAAGATATTCCTATTGCTCTTAAACTTCTCTAATATAAGTAACTTTCCATTTAATTGTGGATATTTTGACATCATATAAGAAAAGGTCGCCAAATAAATAAGAAAAGTGTTTAAAACTACATATTCAATGCAATTTAAATTAAGCATAGATCTACGTAAATAAAGTTGAAAATCCATTTATTTATTTGTTTTTTTCATCATCACAGGAGAACGATTGCTCCAAATTTCATGAAATTTCGATCGGTAGCATTGGTAGAATCCCATTGATAATTTAGCCGTCCATCTGTCCTATCTGACTGTCTTTATATTCTTCTGGCTGACAGACAAAAATAAATATAGCCCAAATTGTTATATGATCTTCCAAACAAACAGGAACAAAATTGTTAATTCGGTCTCCAAATTAATGTGACTTACTCGTTTTCCATGCTGTCTGTAACATATGCAGTTTAAATTCCAATAATCCAATCATTGCATGTGTCATTCTCTCTAAAATTATGGAACATTTATAAATTAATAAAAATATTTATTAATATCCAGACAATATTGAAACAATGTTTTATCTATTTCGTTTGAGTTTTTTATCATCTGTTATGCAATACTACTATATATTTGCATATAGTTTTAGAAACAGCAACGTGGACTTCAGAGAAGCTGTTGTTTAATTGTAATTTCTTTTTATCAATATAAATAAAATTGTAAGTTATTATTCTGTCTATTCTAAAAACTTCAAAACTTTTATCTCAGAACTGGATCAAAACTTTTATTTCAGAACTGGATCAAACATGGACGTACATGTCAAGTACAGACGTACATGTCATGCAAAAAATGGACGTACATGTCAAGTTCAAATATAATGTAAAACTGTTTGTTTAATCACAATATTTTTCATCAATTGTCATCTTTTTAGACCTAAATAAATGTTCGTTTAGCGAGATGGTAGACCTTGGGTGCCTCTTGAGTTCAGGAGGTAACCTTTCCCGGCCGTGCAGCTAGCTACTCTAAACCCACTTTGTGAGTAGCACGGTCTGGGGTCTTCAGACCTCCAATATCTTAGCACTAACTTACAGGGTTGCTTTATTCGGGTGTCATTGTAACGAACCTTGCTGTCGCAACCGGGTATTGAATCGTAGATCATCGAACTGGCCAGTCGGCTCTTTACTATTGAGCTACTAGGACGATATTGTCGAAGTTGACACTGCAGGCTTTGATATCAGAACTGCAGAACTCATTATCTCCTTTTTGTGTGAATAAACTTTCAAAAGCAAAGACTCCAGATATTATTATTATTATATTGTTTACCACATTATTATATCCGGAGCCAAAGGCCCTACCTTGCTGAAAACACCGGTTCTCGTTAGATCATCGAAGTCAAGCAGCATCGGGCGCGATTATCACTTGGGTGGGTGACCACCTGGGAACACCGCGTGCTCTTGGCACATTTCGGGCGCGATAGCCCTGTGGTTTGCGCGCTGGATTTGCACGCTGCCACAACTGTCGCAGTGTTCATGCGGAGTACGATCACGTTAAACATGTGGGTCCGTAAGTCCTTCCGAGAGGTTGGTGGTAGGGGAAGGAGGGTACGGTCTCTGTGGATACCTATCCCACTGGGTTCCGGTCTAAATTGGGTGGCACTTCCCGGCCGTCCAAACGGTTACCTTACACCTTTCTGGTAGGTGGGACGGTCTGGGTCTCAACAACAACATTATTATATTCATTATTATGTAGTCCACAGAAAGTAGTGAATAAAGTTATTGTATACTATATATTCCCTGCAAAGAAAGGTGTACAACTAGACTAATATATATCATTCAAAATGAAAAACCCCAATTTAATGGATATAAATATTACAAGAAAAAAATATGAATTGTGTTTATAAGGAAAATATATAGTGCTGACGTCACATAAATTCTACATTGACTTAAACGTATCTTAAAGAAAATTATGGTAAATCCATTATGTCTCCTGACATAGTTAAAAATAAGAGCTTACACAACCCTAGAGAAACTTCTATGAGATTCTACAGTGCGTATTTTATATTAAAACTTAAATTTCAATCGCTTTCAGAATTTCATTTAAATACTTAGCTTCAAACTTACCCTTTAATCTGCTTACTCACATTTACAGAACATAATTGCACTTCCATTTTCCGAAAGAATACTAATAAAAGCTTATGTCTGCTAGAAACTGAAATTAGCTCTCGAGAGGCGACCAATGGGGATGATGAACCAGAAAATTAGGTACATATAGTTGCTCTCTTGTCCATTTATTTAGTTCGGTTTGGGAGATTACGAGGCGGGATCTCAACGCATCGTTGCTCAAATTAAACACTACCTTGGACTAATTACATCTTCTCATTATAATGGCGATGAATATGTGCTAATCTCATTATGAGTTTACTTTACCAGCTAAATTGTAAAGCGAAATGTGCGTGCGGACATGCAGCCGATAACGTTAAACCTTCAGGTAGGGAGTTAGTTGGTTGTTGGTTGTGAATTAGAATATATTTTAGCCGTTTCAGATCCAACTAAAAGTAGGAGATATCAATAATTGATAACATACCGTATTTGCTACTTCAGTAGGCATAATTTTATAAATTCGGATGGAAATTGAATTCGTTATTTCTCTTAATATCATTGTGAACAAATAGCGCTTCATATGATAAGATGAGCACATTGAAGTACACCAAACCCATCTGATAATTTAAATGTCTAAAACATTTATCAATTGGGTTACAATTGCTTCAGTTTTGTATGGGACACTTTATTTAAACATACTAACGTAATGCATGACGTTGAAATAATGTTGATATTTATTATTTGGAAATTTATGATTTTATGTCACCTGTTTCATTTATTAGGCTCTAATACACTCTAAGACAAAAAATCGACGCACCAAGAACTAATTATCCAAATGAGAGAAAATTTGGTACGTGTAATGTGGATGTACAGAAAAATCAATGATTAGAATTTTAGAACAATTGGATGATTTATTGCGCTGAAAGATCTACACAAAGTGAGCACGCCAATATGGCGTTGGTCTACATCTGACCTTGATACAAACTGGTACTCGACTTGGTATTAATGCATAAAATTGCCGGATGGCGTTCTGAGGGATGCCGTTCCAAATGACCTCCAATTGAGGAGTAGTTCGTCTACATCCTGGGATGGTCGCAGGTGACGCCCCATCTCAGGTCAAATGTGCTCAATAGGCGAGAGATCTGGGGATCTGGCTGACCAAGAAAGCGGGTTGTAAGCACGCAGATAATCAATAGAGAGGCGTGCCGTGTGCGGCCTGGAATTATCTTGCTGAAAAGTTATCCCGGGGTCTCGCGAAAGGAATCGCAATATAACGGGTCGTAGAATGGCGGCAACTTATCGTTGTGCTGTGATGGTGCCACGGAGTACTATCAAAGGGGTCCGGCTATTAAACGAAATAGCACCCTAGACCATAACTCCCTGTTGTTTGGCCGTGTGGCGTGTGACAGTAAGAGCAGGATCCTGCCGATGTCCGGGCTGTCTCCAGACATGTGTGCACTGGTCTTCGGGACTGACTTCGAAACGGGACTCATCACTGAAGGTAATTCATTCCCAATCCGAACAATTCCACGTTGAACGGACCCGGCACCATTGCAATCGCTGCTGACGGTGCATCCTGGTCAGTAGTAGGCAACGTAATGGGCGCCGTGACTATAGACACCGCTCCCGTAGTCTTATATTAATAGTCCGGGTGGTCACTTCCGTGTTTGTCACACGTTAGATGGTTGAAACCGACGAATCTCGTGCTGTCACAGCTGCTCTGACAATCGCTCTATCTTCCCGTTCTGTCGTCACTCTAGACCGTCAGCTGCCCGCTTGCCGCTGAAATCTGCCGCTGAATTCCGGACCCATTTCTGCCAAACATCGTCTAATTGCTGCATCGTTCCTACCCAAATGCCGAGAGATTCGTTCGTGTGCCCATCCAGCCTCATGCAGTCCATCCACACGCCCTCTTTCAAACTCCTTTACATGCTCGTAGCGGCCGCAACACCTCGATGTAACATTTCGATGCCAATATGTAACAGCTTGATGATAGAAAATATATAAAAGTGGAATAAAGTCATAAGCGACTATAATACATAAAAAGTATAGTTCAATTAAAATATCAATATATTTTGGACATAAAATCTTTGTTTATGAATTATTAGATATTTTTGAAGTTTTGAAATCAAACTGCAAATTTTAAATTACATTTTATCGAATTTAAATTTATATTCCAAATTCGCTAACAAGATCCTTTATACTTAATTTGCAGGATTGCATTACAAATTTATTTAAACTCTTCTCTAAGATCACGTACAATACATCAGCATTTAATGGAAACAGTTTGGTAAAAATAGAAGAGTTATGTATGGCCCTTATTATATGGCCCGTATATTTTCAAGAAGCATTTCAATGATTTGAATAAGGTAATACTTAAAAGTTCCACTTTGTCTTCAGTACTGCAATTATCCTAAAGCTGTTAATCTGTATATACATATATACATATATATATATATATATATATATATATATATATATATATATATATATATATATATATATAAATATATATATATATATATATATATATATATATATATATATATATATATATATATATATATATATATATATTATATGATCAGAAATTTATTCTTTGAGGCAACAATAAAAAAATGGGCATACGTGGATTATAAAGAGGCCGTGATTTTACTTCAACTTTTACAAGTAAAGACTAGAAAGGCAGAGGTTTTGAAGACTAAACATTTTTCTTCTACTACTTTGCCACACATTACTCAATGGTTACAGAATAAAGTAAAAAATGAATTATACAAAAGAATTACTCCAGTCTTGTTTAATTTAAAACATCTGATTAAGAGTATACTTACAATAGCTTACTAGGTGTACTCAATATACCTAACAACATTTTTTTTCACCGTGATGTAAGATCTACGTCATACTGTGACTTTGGGATGTCACAGGACGTCGCAGTATGTCCCGGCAATGTCATATTGAGATCAAAGTGAAGTCGTTTTGGCCATTTTCATGGTCATTTGTGACGTCACATATTAACTTGTTTGTGACGTCACATTGTAATTGCCATTGTAATGTCGTCACATTTTTATGTGGTAATTAAATTGTGGAAACGTCACAGAATATAGTCACAATGAAGTTATACAGTTACTAATACGTAACGTCGCATAGAAGTCACAAATATGATGTCACATTGTGACCCAGATGTCACGTGACTACAATGTCATTGTCACATGTGTGACGATCTTTTTTGCGATCTTATGAAGTTGTTTATATTAAATTAATAGAGCGTTCATTATAAAAGCAGATGCAATCTGATTTAAAATAATTACGTGTTTTATTTATAAAAGAAATATTTTGTACAACTTAATCGCCATTTTAATTTGTGGTCTCATGACTGTACCCTAATGTGGCTGTAAAGACTGCAGTATTCTACACAAGGTAAAAATGTAATAAAGTTGTAAATCTCTATACATTTAGGTCTGGAATTTACTTTATAATATATAAATATTACTGCGTCTTTTATAAACGAATACTGTATGAAATGTATTTTGGAATTTTTTTAATATAGCTTGCAGACTGATATTTGGTCCCACATTCGTATGTTCTACAGCTTTATTAAAAGTGTGTCATTAATGTTTAATTTTATTAATAATTGATTATGTAAGTAGGAAAAAAAATTAATGGCAATATGCAATACTATTATTTTTACTAAAATATTTTCCTTGATACATCTATTTCTTAGAATATGCTATAGATAGAGATTAAATGATGACTGATATAGATTCAGAAGAAACTTCTTACACGATAAGAGTTCACTAAGTATATACACTTCTGGTTCTTTTTTTCTATTTCCATTTAAAACATTTTCATTTTACTTAAAATATATATTTGCCCAGATTGAATATAGATAGAGTTTAAATGGAAATTACTAGGAATTTAGCATCAAAATTTAGATGAGATAGAGCGGATTACTAAGAATTTTTACTTCCGGTTCATGTTTCACTTTAGGTTTAATAAATATCAAAGAACATCTATTTCTCAAGATTAGCTATATATAGAACTTAGATGAATGTTTAATATAAATTCAGCATCAAACGTTGGAGGAGAAAGGGGCTTCACTAAAAATTTCCCTTTCCGTTTCTTTTCACTTCCGGTTAAAATAATGCTGTTCAAGGTTCGCTATAGGTAGAGCTTGATGATGACTGATGCCAATTCAACATTAAATTTCGGAGGATATGGCCGGTCGATTAAATATTTCAAATTTCGTTTTTTAAACTTCCGATTAAAATAAATTCAATTCGATATCTATATATTTCTCAAAACTGGTTGTATACAGAGCTTAGACGATTCAGAAAATTATTCCAGAAGTGGTATTGGGGTTCAGTAAGAATTTCCGGTTCTGGAGATGTGACAACCGCTTTTCCCCAAAATTGAAATGACCGTATACTAAATACGTAAGTATACAAAAGAGAAAAAAAAATTTCTGTCAGAAATGAAGTGTCCAGACCATTTGCCATCATATGAAGGCCCTTCATAAATTTCTTGTTTACTTTGATTTTATCGGTTATATGGGCATAAAACCCCTAAACAGTTGAAGAGTAATCGTATTATACGTGTTTTAATATAGATACTAGCAACCAAATGCGCATTACATATACTTGCCGGATCATAGCCGGTCGTCAAAAGTAGATGGGTAGATGTTATTGATAAGCTCCGGAAGAAAGAACAAATTTCTTTAGGAGGAAATTAAATATTTTGTTTTTATATTTGACGGTTTTAATAACAAGAGTATTCTCATGATAAAAAACATATAAAGTTTTAATTCTGATGAATAGGGCATCTATATATCTTTTTAGGGAGATTTTTCAAATATCTCTGACATTGTATTTAAATATCACAATTAGAAATAAGTATAAAATAGCAAAACGTCAGAAAATATCCATCAGGGGAGGCACTACAGGGAGAGCGAAAATATTTGAATATGCTATGAGCGCAGTTCAAGAATCTGCCTATCTGGAGGTATCACTAAAGCAGTGAGCCTTGTTTCTAGTGCAGTAGCCAGCATCGGTGGACTGGTTTTGAGATTTTAGCTTTTTCTCAGCACTAAATAGATGGCGATAACTGTGTCGTCAGCAAGAACGTTTGATATGTTTTGAAATGTTAAGATCCTATGTAGCTACTACCAAAATTAATATGCAGTCATACATCAGGCAATTATCACAATCTGTGGGAATGACTCTAATTGATATATTTATAGGGTTCACTTCAACGAGAGAGAAGAACTTGGAATCCTGTCCAAGTAGCTCAACGGTTAGAACATCAGCTGGCCAGTTTTAAGATTTATTGTTCAGTTTCCGGCTGGGACAGTAAGATTTTTACAATCATGCTGTTATAAATTAAACCTGCCGATTAGATACAACAATGATGGTGTCGAAAAATACCCAGTAGCGAATTTTTAGTGGACCCAGTGAATTGCGGCACCATTTTTAACATCCTAACTACGCAGGAGGCTAGTTTATATAAAAAAGCAGATAATACGAAGGTGGGTGTTGAGATCTCCATTTACTCGTCAATACGACTTCAGAGGGAAGCGTTTATAGGGATCACTTCGATGAGAAAAACTTGAAATCGTGTCCCAGTAGCTCAATGGTTAGAGAGCATCGGCAGGTCTATTTGAAGATTCGCTGTTCGATATATATATATATATATATATATATATATATATATATATATATATATATATATATATATATATATATATATATATATATATATATATATATATATATATATATATATATATATATACGTATATATATATATATAATATCCAAATGGTAAGTTTCAAACCTGATAAAACATAAAAGAAACCCAAGACAGAGAACGAGAAAAGGTGTAGTGCCAAGAGATGACTGAGGGGGTTGTGACCCCCTCACTCCGGGTGAGCATGCTTTACGCCATGGCCATACTCCCGGAAGCCGGTACTTTTCTATATCTAGGACCATTGTGCCTATTATTATATGGATAATTGAAACAAACAGACCATTTATCCGTTGAAACTAATCACAAGATGTTGGAAAAATATAACTTTTAATCATAATCAGACTGTCGGAAATACAAAAATAGAAATAACAACTACACATCACGAGAGCGGGAAGAAATAAAAAAAATCGATTGAAGAAAACCTTAATAAATATAAAGACCTTAATGAAAAATAGCGAAGATCTTGATTTCTTATCATTAAAATGGATAAGGAATATGGTATACGGTTTTAGATTAATTTTTTGGTAAAAATATGGAAAGCACAAGATGATGATGCTGATGAATATAGAAATACAGTACAGTATAATATAAATGTTGTTATACAGAATTATTTAAAAATACGCGCAAATAAATTAAAATCAATTTAATTTAAACATTAAAATTGTTAGTGTTAAATCTTCTGAGTTCATTGTGATCAAATTTAAAAATAAGGCATAAGGTACAATTCCATTTGGTAGGATTTTAAACGAATACAATTCTCTAATGCCAATTCAAAACATCAAGGTTACATTGTCGTATAAATATAATACTCCATTGCGCAGAAGTTATTTAAATTATAACAGGATAGGTCAAAAATTGAAAGAAAATGAAATGGACGATTGAAAATGTAACTTAAACCGAACTTCCAAGACCTATTTACATGGACGCATTGTTACAGGTGACTTGAATCTAATAAAATCCAGACCATTAAGGAATATTCTAGAATTGGGAGCTAAATATCGGGATCAAAGGTATACAAATGAAATGGCGTCCATTGAAATTGACATCGATAACTTTATATATAAGGTTGCAGTGAAATACAGTTTGCCAATAGAAATATTTGACGAATGGAAACACAACATCTTAGGGAGTATTAAATATTGTCATAGAAGGGATAACCAATCGATACATGAATTGGAACTGTAAAAAAGGAATTGGAAATATTACAGAAGGATTTTGTAATATCATATGTGGATAAAGTGGTTTCCAATTACGCATTTACTTGTAAAAAGTTATATACGGAAAAAACTAAGAGTTATGTGTACGGAACTATGTATAAACATTTGATTTAGTCTAGGAAGAGATAATTAGTCGAATAAGTGCTTTATATAAAAATATTGATTATAAAGTATCATCTGTTAAGTTTCCGTATTTGATTTTGAATTACAAAACTGCATAAAGTTTCAGTTAAATTTAAACCCGTTACTATCGGCAATAAAACGTATTTGACAACGGCTAATAAACGTTTGTTAAATATATTGACAAAAGTACTTTCAATTATAAAGACAAGAAAGTTTAATCATGCATAAAGCATTGATTATAAAAAAATTTCCAACTGGAAATATAATTTTATTTAAGTGTCTCTAAATTGGGATACATTCAGCTCTGATATATTTTTTTAAATTACAGTAATTTATTATATTTATACAGCCGATTACACAGTAATTTATTATATTTGAAAACTTAAAACTTCAAAAAAGACAATCAAAAATTAAATGTCAGTAACCATGGAGGTGAAAGTAAGGAGTTAACAGTTCACATTAAGAAAACGCCAATATCGTATAGGACAATAATATAGGTGGCACTGGTATAAGCTGCATTGCATGAATTTCTATGACGAAAGACCTAAAATATTTTTAAACTGTCAGTTTTGTAAAAATAAACAATTAACTCAATGAAAGTTAGAACTTAAACAATAACGATTATTCCTACTCATTCAAAATTATTTTACATTTCAATTTATTTTCATCTCCTTAGATTATGCACTCTACCCTAATACTATGAAAAAATACTGGTTAATTATACTCATAATTAGTTAACTCTCAATTTAAAACTAATCAAAAATACATATACTGAATACTACGCCTTTCTGTTGTGTCAATTAGCAATAGCAGCTTCCTTACTAGCACTAGCGATACCTACATATTTCTCAAACAATAATTTATTATATTTGAAAACTTAATCGAAAATAAATGAACTTTTTCAAATGGCATCATCGAAATATAAATTGGCTGGTCCTTTAAATAAAAAGCAGCATTTCATTCATAAACATTTTCCCATTCATTTCATTCATCACAATAATATATTAATTAATTTTATTTAAAACTTAAAGCTTGGAGGTACAAGTAATTTAACTCTATGCTTAAAACTTCATTGAAAAAATAGTCTGCTTCTCTGTGTAAAATCAATGAATGTTTCATTCATATCAGCTATATTGCAGACTCCATGACCTAAATAATTTTGCGTTAAAGAAATTTAGCAATTCTTTTACAACCCGTCTTACATCATTGTTAGTTTACATTCTCCATAAGTGAGAATTAAGCTTCGTTGAAGAAATAACCAAAGTTTGATGATCATTTAAACTTAACTATATTGTAATTGGTTTGTTTCAGGATGTGGATGCACAGAATTTAAGCAGAAATAAAGCGATTTTAGGGTGGATACAACATTAAATATGAATTGAAAGTTACTTTAAAAATCACGATTTTGATACAAGATGGATGTCAAATTTTATTTTAAAGTGGGTCACGTGATCTCTTCATACAATGAACACGTGATCTCTTCATATAAAGGATGTAATTATTATTTCAATTTTTATTTAAAAAACTACTGAATATATTTTACTGAGTTTGTTTTATATATTTTATGGTATAATTTGAATATTTCCTTAAAGTTTCGAAGCAATTTGTGAATTTTAAATCCGCTTAAAAAATGTTTGAAAAATTAGGTCTCACAGGGTTCAATGTATTTCATTTTCTCAACCCAGGTTCAATCCAAAACTAATAGGGTGATATCATTCATTTATATTCTCATAGATCCTACAGACCGACTGTGAAGAATACTAAAATTTCATTTTGATAAAGTCATTCTTACGGTAGTTATCGTGCTAACGGACAGACAGACAGACAGACAGAATGAACAAAGTCATAAACACTTTTCAACTATGTTGTAAAGTGTTAAAATGAAACAAGTGAAAAAGTTTTCTTCCTCTCAAATACCAAGTCTTGTGACCCTATGTAATTAAAGAGCAAATCTAAAAAATTAATAAAACTAAAAAAAAACCTCACGAGGATATAATAGGAATAAAATCCGTTTATGGATATATATATATATATATAATAGTAAATACACAAACAGATTTAAAAAAGGGGGTGGCATAAAGAAAGGGGGGAAAATGGAGAGTGTTTACAGGAACGACAGAAAAAAGGCCGGGGGGGATAGTGACCCCCCGTTCCCGGTTAAAGCGCTTTTACTCTAGAAACACTCCCGGTGCCTCTGTCTTCCAGAAGCACTCCTCCGTCCGATGAAATCAAGGAAACATCCCGAAGTAAAAAGACCATGAAGCACAAAAGATCTCAAGATATGGAGATGAACCTAACCTGATTTTACAGCAAAATTTTTGAAAACCAAAAGCAACGCCATAAAACCACACCGCACCGAATTGCAATCATCATGTAAAACTTTTTTTCTTCCTCTCAAATACCAAGTCTGCATAGTGCCTTAGATATCGAAGTGGGTAATTTCATTTTGCTGCTTCTTGGAATAATTTATTTACGCAGTGTTGCTGTTCCTCTTTAATCAGTATTAAGTCGTCTATATCGTTTTAAATGATTAATAATAACATTTCTGAAAATACCCCTACTTAAATTGGATTTCCAGTTTATTATGTAATTAATATCAAAATCAAATTTGTCTCTCTTGTCATAAATTTTAAAACATATTTTGTCACTTTCATTATAATATATACTAATATCCAGAAAATCAACAGTTCCCGGATTTGTATATTCAGTTTCCAAAAGTTCCAGGCATTTAGGGTAAAACCCAAAATCAAAATGATCATGTTGATTTGTATGTCCAATAATCACATCGTCAACAAAGCGGTAGAATTGCAATTCATTAACCAAAAAAAGTACCTTGTTCATATTCGTTCAAGTAAACATCTGCAAGCATCGAAGAGCATCCCCCCCCCATTGGGATGCCCTGCATTTGGCGATAAAAACCCTTTCCGTTGTGCAGAATATTTTAAAAAAAAACAATATTTATCAGCATTTTAAACTGGTAGGTTGGAGATTGTATTTTTCATGAAGCTCTATCAAAATGTCAGATAAATCTTTTAAATTTACGTGATTAAAAAGGTCTTTAAAGTCGAAGCACCTAAAAAACATTTTCTCCTTTATTCTTCTTAATTTGTCAATTAGTTCATAAGAATTTGACACCATGCAGGTCCCTTCTTCTTTAATTACTTTGAGTAATGGAGTAAGAATAGTAAGTAACTTGGTATTAGCTATAGTAAAATAAGATCCGCATCCATTTTAGATATTTTTCTTATATATATATATATATATATATATATATATATATATATATATATATATATATATATATATATGTATATATATATATATATAGCAATTAAGACAGATATATAGAATTAAGACATTTTGATTTTCATGGATTTGATGATATAATGATTAATATTATTGACATCGTACCAAAATTGGATGAAAGAATTTGGTGGGAGAACTTGCACATCAAACAATACGGAACGGCATATCCATACGGATTCAATTCCATAAATTTCTGTAATACCCATAATTTTGAATACTGTAATAATGTTCATCAACCATCTGTAATGCAAGATATACCTACAAAACGGATTGCAAGATGGTCAAGAGGTGGAAGCAAAAATAAAGTGTCTTTTCACGATGCGTTAAAACGTGTCGAAAATTTCATTGAGAAACTTAAAACCTTTACGGACAGTAAAAACCGATGGATTAAAAATATCATTTTTGGAATCCCAAAACGTCATATAAAGCGTATATGGAAAATAATATATGCATACCCTTTTATTTCCGATCCCATTGTCAACAATGATGTAGCAACTACTAATTATGCGGTACTTCTGGACACGTTCCAATTAAAAGCAAAATTGCTCAATATTGACTTGACTACGCAAGAAAAAAAGCAGGCAAATAAAGAATATTTCGTTACGACATTCAGAAACAAAACTTTTGATCAAATACCTCTTAAAGCATTCTTGAAAGACATGTCTCACCTTATGCCCATACCTAACATCGAAATTAAATTGGCTTACAGATTTGTTAAGACGAATTGTCGAAAAATTTTCAACTACAATCAAATTGGGCAAAATATAGAAAAGTACAAATCCAGTGAATGCGATTGCGAAAACAGCGTGTTTACCGATCGTCATCATGGACACATCATAACAGGGGACTTGAATTTCATCCAAGATACCAACCTGAAGTCTATTTTGAAACTTGGAACAAAATTCCGTATTCAAGAATTTGCAAATGTAGTGAATAATTTCAAGAAGGATCTTAATGATTTTATATATAGGATGGCCGTGAAATATAGTGTACCATTGGACGCATTTGAAGAATGGAAATTTAATATTACGGGGTTATTCAATTTTCATTATCATGGCTTACGTATTGATAAAAATCAACGTACTGACAAAAATCAAAGCAAGATCAAGGAAGACATTTTGAATAATTATTGCAACGATTATGTAATAACTTATACCGACTTAGTCGTTTCTAATTATACACTTACATGCATCGAATATTACGTGGAAGTTCTTTGTAATCATTATCAAGATGAACTTATGTATACAAAATTACACCTTACAGGCCGTACTATAGAAAATAAAATCAAGGCCTTATATAAACGGATTGATTATGATTTAAAACAAGTTAAATTTCCTTACCTCATCCTGATTCCGAAGCTTCATAAAACCCCTGTAAAATTGTCTGTTTCAAGACGTAACTGTCGGTTTCAAGACTTATCTGACTATAGCTAAACTATTAGCTCTGATAGCTATATAGCTCAGAGCTAATAGCTATAAACTATTAGCTCTGATGAAACATGTCATGACAAAAATCAAGCATAAATGTTCCATTATCGTAAATAATAGTTATGAAGTACTCGACAAACTCAAATTCTTCCCTGATCGTATGAATTTCCGAAGTTACGATTTTAAAGATATTTTTAATAATATTGACCTTGATGATCTTCTTATTATTTTATTAGAGATTTATGAGATTTATGAATTACAGGAATATATTATATTAAGTAAATATAAAGCCATGATCAGGATTGTTCTGTTCGAAAATATACTATTTAACAGGACCAACTATTATCAGCAAATCAAAGGCATTCCAATGGGAGGAGGATGTTCTTCACTCCTTGCTGACATCTACCTGAATAAATACGAGGAAGGCACTCACATATTAAATGAAATACCATACTTTCGTTTCGTGGATGACATCCTTGTGGGCCAATACGAACAAATGCCTGAATTTGACTTCAGTTTCTACCCTGATAACTTGGATCTCATAGAAACACACATGGAAAATAAAAATCAAGTTGATTTCCTGGATATTAGTACCCTTTACGATAAAAACAATTGTTTATATACCATTTTATACGACAAGAGAAATACTTTCAAGACCATCATCAATCACGTTATCGATTGGAACTCAAATTTGAGTAAAAATATATTACGTAATATTATAGTCAATCATCTGATACGCAATCAAAGAATCCATACCTTCAAAAAAGATCGAACTGAAAATGACAGAAGAATAATGCAAGAGGCGACAAAGAAACATTATCCCGCAAATTTCCTTAGACATTATTATAATACTGTATACAACGATGTAAAAAACGCTTATTTTAAGGATATAACTTGTGCACACCTATGATGGTAACTGTACGATTCACCTACACGGAACTTGCTGATAGCGCACCCTAGTGGTAGTACAACGCTATATATGGATTGCACTCTCCTTTGTTAACGACTCTTGGCCTTTTTCATTATGTGTTTTACTTCGGTTTTGTACTTCGGACTTTTCTTCGATTCTTGAGTTTTGTACTCACTTCCACGGTCAGTGTCTTGTGCTCGACACCATTTCGGAGGTCAAGTTTCGGCAAAGTATATGGTTCCGGGAGTGTTACCTAGGTGTAATAGCATGCTATAACCGGGAACGAGGGGTCACAATCCCCCTACGCCATTTATGCTTTCCCGTTGGCTTGATTCCCATTTTTTCCTTCATACTTTTATTTGCTATATAACTGCTTTACGTACTTGTGCAGCATTGCGCCATCTACGTTAAGCCTTTTTTAACACTTTACAACAAAGTTGAAAAGTGTTTATGACTTTGTTCATTCTGTCTGTCTGTCTGTCTGTCTGTCTGTCTGTCCGTTAGCACGATAACTGCCGTAAAAAAGACTTAATCAAAATGAAATTTTAGTATGTTGTTCAGACGGTCTGTAGGACCTATGGGAATATAAATGAATAATATCACACAATTAGATTTGGATTGAACCCGGGTTGAAAAAATGAAATACATTGAGCCCTATGGGACCTAATTTTTCTAACATTTTTTAAGCGGATTTAAAATTCACAAATTGCTTCGAAAATTTTAGGTAATAGTCAAATTGTTCCATAAAATATATAAAAAAAAATTCAGCTAAATATATTCAGTAGTTTTTTAAATAAAAATTAAAATAATAATTACACATCTTATATGAAACGATCACGTGACCATGATATTAAACGATCACATGGTCCACTTCAAAATGAGATATGGCATCCATCTTGTTTCAAATTCGTGATTTTTTAAAGTTCTTTTTAATTCATATTGAGTGTTGTATCCATCCTAAAACTACTTTATTTCTGCTTAAATTCTGTGCATCTACATACTAAAACAACACAATGACAATATATTTGAGTTTAAATTCTCATTCAAATTTGATTATTTCTACAATTAAGCCTATTTTTCACCTATGTAAAATGTAAACAGCAAAATATGTAGAATGAGTTGTATTAGAATTACTGTATTTCTTTAACACAAAATAATTCAGTCCATGGAGTCTGCATGGCTGATATGAATGAAATATTAATTGATTTTATAAACAGGAGGACGATATTTTTCGATGAAGTTTTAAGCATAATGTTTATGAATTGTAGCTCCATGGTCTTAATTTTTAAATAAAATAAATTATTATAGTATTGTGATGAATGAAATGGAGAAAGTTATGAATGAAATCCTGGTTTTATAGAGAGATCCAGGCGTGTTATTTTTTCTATGACGTCATTTGAATTAATTTCAGTTGTTTTCGATGAAGTTTTCAAATATAATAAATTATCGTAGTATTATGATAGATTTAAAAATATTACCGTGGAATGTATTGCATTTTAGAGATATTTAAACCACGCAATTTATATTTCAATGCCGTCTGTTGAATGAAGTTCATTTTTTTCAATGAAGGTTTAAGTTTTCAAATATAATAAATCAATGTAGTATTGTGATAAGTTTTAAAATATTACCGAGGAATTTATTGCATTTTCGACTTTTTTAAATAAAATTGCATTGAAGTTGGAAAGTGTTTCATAATCAATGCTTTAAGCATGATTGATCTTTCTTGTTCATACTTATGTATGCTTACGTTTTCTTCATCTGATTACTTTTGTATTATATATATATATATATATATATATAAGGATATAAACAAGAAGAAAAAATAAGCGAGAACAGGAGTGACCATATAATTTGCATAGAATGGCTGGGGTGGATTGCGACACCCCTTTCCCGCTTAAAGCAGCTTTTACGACCCGGGCAACTACTATTGCTGGATAGTAAGGTGTATCTCTTCCATGCTTGGTTCCATCTTTGCTCTTTTGTCCGTTCGGGTGCTTCTGTCTTTGCACATGTGGGAGATTGACCATTGAGTTACATTGGTGCCGTGAGCGTTGCCCGGGTCGTAAAAGCTGCTTTAAGCGGGAAAGGGGTGTCGCAATCCACCCCAGCCATTCTATGCAAATCATATGGTCACTCCTGTTCTCGCTTATTTTTTCTTCTTGTTTATATCCTTGTATACCACTCTGGATGCAGAGCTGCTATGCGCCACATCCTCTGTAAGGTTTCTGTTTTCTCCTTTAATTAAATAGGAGTTCCGTTCGTGATATACTTATTTTTATATGTATATATATATATATATATATATATATATATATATATATATATATCTGCAATGAGAGAGTGACAATCGTAAAATTATAAATAAATTATTTTCTATCATATACATGGTAAAGTACAAAATGCTTACCCATACACTATCTATACCCATCATATTAATAAAATACTTTGAAGATCCTGACTTGTTTTTCTTTTCTATATAAATACAGAAAGAGGAGAGATTCTCTCGACTTTATTACATTTTTCCTGAGGATATGCAGATATTACAGCCAAGTAAGAAGGGACATTCGAAGGTTATTACACTTGTTTTAATCCATATTCTCCTAGGAAAATGCATATAAGATGTATTTAACGGATCATAGTTAGTCGCAGAAGAGATATGAGTAGGTTATTTATTATGCGCCGTGAAAAGGTGCAAATCCATCTAGGAAAAGGGGAAACATTTCCTTAGGAAGGAAGAAACATTTGATTTCATGCAGTTTTAATAAAGAAAAATCCACTAATTATTCTCTTTGGATTGTCCGTAAAATTTCCTTCGAAAGAAGAGAGTATAGTATGCCATGTCGTTTTGCAGGTAAAAAGGAAATATTCTCGAACTACCTCGTTCTTAAATGTGAGTAAAATTTCCTTAGGAAGGAAAGACGATATGATTTCATGCAGTTTTATAAAGAAATGTTATTGAACTACTTCTTTCTTGATTGTCCGTAAAATTCCTTTCGAAAGAAATGAATGTAAGATGCCATGTAATTCGATTAATAAAATATCCAGGAATGGTGTCGCTCCTGGATATAGATAAAAGAAATCAAATAATTATAAAGAAAATTAAATATAATTGTAAGCGTATATTTTATGAATTACTAAAATTTCTTTATTTGGCAATATTTTCGCCGATTTGCCAATGCTTTGTCAAATTTATGACATTTTTCACAAAAGTCGGCTAGCTTATTGCCAAGGTTACAAAATCTGTCGTCAAGTGGGAAAGACGGGCAGACTTAATTGAAATTTATTCAATGTAATATCTGCGTATTATTTCGCTTGGATTCCAATTCATTCGTAAAATTTAAAATCAAAATTACAATTTTTAATTGTAAATTGTTTTTCTCAATTTAGCGCCATTTCCGTTAAATTAGCGTCCTTTTCATCTATGTGGTGTCATTTTGGTGAATTTGACAATAATAATAAAAAGTGACGAAATCCGTCACCAAGGTCGCTAATTTTTCACCATATTTTTCATCAAGCTTTCCAAACAGATAGACAGACAGATAAACCTGAATCATTTTAGTCATAAATTTTAGAAGAACATGATTTGTTTATCATAGAGAATTTTGTATTTTATGTATCTACAGTTTATTTGTAATAATTTTCCCCATCCAATAATTAAGTGTCTAAGGAAATGTGTACTATACTTCATTTTCTCCTTCTATCGGTCATAATAAAATTATTGCCCAGCAACAGGAAGCAGCACAATCCTATTACACGTGTTTTAATACAGATACTCCCTAGCAAATGCGCATAAAATACACTTACCGGATCATAGGAAGTCATAAACTTGAGATGGGTAGATGTTATTATAAAGGACAGAATTTTATTGGGGTGAAGGGAAAATATTACGTTATGCAGCTTTAATCATGAGTTATTTCCGGATTCTTCCGCGTTTGAATTTCAGTAAACTGATGCACTGCACTCAACTATTCTAAGCATTCGTTTTGTAAAATCCATTAGTAAAATACGCAGTGGTAAGATTATCAATATATTAAAACCACTGTAAATTAATACTTGTTGATGTCAACCTTGGTGACGGATTTCGTCACTTTTTATTAACACTTTACAACCTAGTTGAAAAATGTTTATGACTTTGTTCATTCTGTCTGTCTGTTAACACTTTACAACATAGTTGAAAAGTGTTTATGACTTTGTTCATTCTGTCTGTCTGTCTGTCCGTTAGCACGATAACTGCCGTAAAAATGACTTTATCAAAATGAAATTTTAGTATGTTTTTCAGACGGTCGGTGGGACCTATGGGAATATAAATAAATATTATCACCCAATTAGTTTTTTATTGAACCCGTGTTGAAAAAATGAAATATATTGAACCCTATGGAACCTAATTTTTCAAACATTTTTTAAGCAAATTTGAAATTCACTAATTGCTTCGAAATTTTAGGAAATATTCACATTGTTCCCTAAATTATATATAAAAATTTCAGTAAAATATGTTAGGTAGTTTTTTAATTAAAAATTATTTAATAAAATGAGAAAAACAAATTCAATTAAATTCTGACTTTTGGGATATCCTCCAGAAAGAAAAAAGAGATATATTATATAATAAATATCTTTCCAAGAGTTTAACTATTTTGTATATAAGAGAGGCTTCAAATTTTAAAATAAATTTGGTAGATAACAATTTTTCATTTTTTTTAAATTTTATATAACTCTTCATGATATACTTATTTGATGGCATTTTTAATGCACTTTCCTACGTCCTACAGAGTTAAAATTTAGTACACAGCTTAAATTTGTAGAACGTTTTATTCTACAAAAATTTGGTGGATCTTTAAATATAGATCATACATTTTTTTCGAAATGGCCTGCAAATAATCCCGGTGCACTTCTATAAATCATTGTTGCAATGTTGTTAAAAATCCTGATGTGGGCAGCACATGTCTTTCCCTACAGACTCATATTCACGTTCTCTTTATTTCCTTAATAATAATTTCAGTTTATCTGCACAAAATAACATCCCTAAGTATTTTAAATGACATTGAATTTGCACGTTAAACTTAAATTTGGTTCTCATTTGATAGCTGGACTTATTGTCAAAGGTGGCGTAGCGAAAACGCGAAAATACTAAAATATCTCAAGAACGGCTAGTCCTAGAGTAATGGGGTTTGTCTTATTCTTTTTGTTGTCAAAAATTACGTATAAAATAGGAATTTAATTGATATAATTGAGCACACGTAGTCTTTTATTTTTATATTTAACGATTTTTGCGGGCCATTTCGAAAAACAGCCAGTTCCTTTTTTCCAAATTGTACTAGAATAAGCTACAAGTGATTTATATACCAAATTTTGTTAAATTTGGTATATAAATCACTTGTAGGTTATTGAAATATTATACACTAAATTTTGTTAAATTTGGTCCATTCATTTTTAGCTAGAGTGGATAAATACAATTTCTGAAGGCCATTTCGCAAAGAAGGCAGATTCTTTTATTATGAATCGTACTATAATCTAATGAACATCCGGGTTTTCCACAAAAAACTTACCTACCAAATTTTATGAAATTCGGTTCATTAGTTTTTCAGTTAGAGTGTATGCAATATCCTCACAGACACACAAAAAAGCACACAGATACACGGTTACATACACAGACCTCTTCCTAAAAATAGTTTTTTCGTGTTCTAGAAGTCCCAAAACGTGTAGATCCTTCGAAAATTCGAGTTCCGATATTCAGCACGATTCCAATACTTTGAATACATACACACACACATATATTATCTGTGTATTTGTGTATTATCTGTGTATCTAAATTCCGTGCCTACGCAATTACAATAGTTGTGATTTTAAATGATACCTAAACTTTTATTATCTCCTCAACGAAGCCTAATTTTAACTTATGCAGAATGCAAATATCTCAAGCGATTGTAAGTTGAGTTACATAAGAATTGCTGAATTTTTTTCACACAAAACTATTTAGCTCTGGAGTCTGGATTACAAGTTATATGAATGAAATATTCATTGATTTTCCATAGAGAATCAGATGATTTATATTGCGATAGAGTTTTAAATATTTAAGTATAATAAATTACTGTAGTACTGTGATAATGTAAAAGATATCACCACAGAATGTATCACATTTTTGAGAAATTTTAAATGAAATTGCATTTCAGTTGGAAAGTGTTTCATAATCAATGCTTATGCATGATTGATCTTTCTTGATATTATTGTCAAATTCATCAAAATGACACCACATTGATGAAAATGACGCTAATTTAACGGAAATGGCGCTAAATTGAGAAAAAACAATTTAAAATTAAAAATTGTAATTTTGATTTTAAATTTTATGAATAAATTGGAATTCAAGCGAAATAATACGCAGATATTACATTGAATAAGTTTCAATTAAGAGTCTGCCCTTCTTTCCCACTTGACGATAGATTTTGTAACCATGGCAATAAGCTAGGCGACTTTTGTGAAAAATGAAGTATTCTGAAGTATCACTTGTGAAATGTAATATGTGTAATACCAACGTTTTTCGTACGGAATATACAATATAAATAAACTTAAAATTCGCAATTATGTACAAATTCCTATAGTATTCTAAATTACATTGCGATTCCATGAACTTAAACTAAAAGACATTGAGAATATCTATGAACTTGGCCTCGAAGATTCAGGTATCATAAACAGCACTAAATAAATACTAGTGAACTGATCATCAACTTTAAAATTATTTTCTGGCTATTCTCATGGCTTCTATAGTTCTTGTTTTGTGACTATCTCAAACACAAAACTCCTATTTTATGCCAGACATACAGACGGATAACCCGATTTCAATACATGTGTATTTCGTATTTCTATGGTACGGACACACCTAGAAAAACAGAAAAACAGAAAATTTAACTCGGAAGATTCATGTTTCATAAAGAACACTAGATAAACACTAGTGAACTGATTATCAACTTTGAGATATATTTTCTGACTCTTCTCAAGGCTTCTATATTTCTTGTTTTACAATTCATTTTCTAGCACAAAATTCTTATTTTATGCCAGACGAACAGACAGACAGACGGAAAAACCGATCATAAAAGGTGTGTTTTTCTTCTTTGCTGGGTACGAATATATCTGAAAAACAGGGAAACGTGAAATTAAAAATTAAACTCAAAGATTCAGGTTTCATGAACAACACTGAGAAAATACTAGTGAATTGGCCGTCAAATTTAGGATTATTTTCTGACTATTCTCATAGCTCCTATATTTCTTGTTTTACGATTCTGTCTCTAGTACCAGACTCCTATTTTATGCTCCTATGGGGAAATATTTCTTTGTTTAGACCATTAATAACAATAAGGGATTGGTTTTGTGTATGGCATTTTATAGCTTTATGGATATATGAGAGAGTGAGAAAAAAATTAAACGTAACATTTAATATAAAATTTTGTTTTTAGTTTTTATATGTATTTAAGTTACTGTCATTAAATATATGCGTATATTCATATTTAAAAAACATTGTTAAGGCTTATTTTATTCTCACACAGTATGACATAAAATAGTGTCTGATATTTTATACGAAAGAAACATTAAAATAAACTACGAGTATTTAAATAAAAAACATTATTAAAAGAATGAAATACCGTGATTTTGTTTCTTGAAATAGGAACTACTGAAAAAATGCCACACTGCTCTTTGTAAAATAAAGGGTCATAATCATATATTTAATTGCTTAAAATGTTTATAGAGTTTTATCCTTCCATAAGGAGGCCAGGTGACCTAGGATGAAGAATTTTTGCACACTGACAATATCAACTAAGGTTCAGTCTGAACAGAGCTGATTTTTCGATTTGCTCCCTGGGGGCGACAAAACAGGGTTTCCAAAAAAGCTGGTAAAGTATTTCAAACTCTCCATAAACACCCCTGGTGATCTAGGAGGCTAATTAATTTTACACTATTAGTATCAAACATCAGACAGAACTTACATTAGTCCGATTTTTTATTTATCTCCCGGGTGTGAAGAAATAAGGTTCTTCGAAAAGTCTTTCCAGGCCCTCCTGAAATACCCTGGTGACTCAGACAGCTGAATCTTC
The DNA here is from genome assembly GCA_951213105.1 of Amaurobius ferox. NCBI lineage: Eukaryota > Metazoa > Arthropoda > Arachnida > Araneae > Amaurobiidae > Amaurobius > Amaurobius ferox. The sequence goes on from OX578139.1 coordinate 133,548,169, forward strand.
GCAGATTTATAGTATCGACCATATTGTACAGAACCTGACGTAGTCGAATTATCGATTCCCCCTAGTGCGGAGATTATGGTCTTTTAAATGTTTTTCCAGACCCTCAAGCAACCCTTAAAATGCTTAACTTTGTGCACTAATAATGTAGATCCTTAGATACCAAACGAAGCCATATTTGCGATACTTCTTTAGGAGTGAACTAAATGGGGGAGGGGGGGCCTCCAGTACAAATATTATTTTGTACTAGAGACAACCAAATAACAACCAGTACTTTCAGAACTCTCCCAACCAACGAGAAGAATATAGCTGGGCCAAGTTTCAATTGAGACAATATTTTTTGACGTTAACCAACATACAGTGATTGCTAAACAAAACAAAACTTTAAGTTTCAGCTTAATTTTTGAGCGCCAGTTTCCCTGTCATTGGCATACTTAAATACAAGTTTATTTATATATTTTACACTTGTTTGAATGTATATTAATTATTACTTGATTTTTAAAATAATATTTATTAGATTAAATGTTCATATTCGATCAAATAAGCATTAATATAAATATCTGATTGATTCAGGTATAGTGTTGCACTGTCATTAATTGCGTTTTGTACAATTATTAAAATATTGGAAAATGTGTAATGCACAAATCTTGTTTGTCAAAATATCAGATAGCTTCCTATATCTGCAAGCAAGTGACGGATGGCGACCTCTAGTGAATAAAACTGAAAAGAATCAATGAAAAAAATCGATGAGAATCTGCGTCAAAAATGTTGTTACGACTATAGGAAAATATTAATTTTGCAGAATTAGTATAAAAATAAATGAATTTAAAGTTTCAGAGATAAATAAATTCGATGCATACCTATCGTAAATATAGGGTTCTTATATTTTCAAGAAATCTAACGGATCATTGATTAATGTGAAAATTTACCGGGGCATTCATCAATATCATCAGATGGTGTCACTCTTTTTAATGACGTAACGGGTCATGATTTCACAAAAATTCCATGTAGTAAATTAATTTAATGTTTTTTAAAATTTATTTTTTACCAATTCCTTGTAAGCAATGAGTTGATCTGTTTAAAACCAACTGCTCCATGCTTTACTAAATCAGCATTTTTGATGACACAAATGCAACAAAAACACTTGAAATGTTGAAGAACATATTTTAATTTCAACTGTATTTTTAACAGTCTGAGAAACAGAAATTAGGTGTATCGCCTCCTATATTATATTTTGTTACCCTTTTGATCTAGCTAAGAGAAAAAAGAAACCAGGCCCTGTTTGGGTTTTTAAAACTGGAAGTATCAAATCTGTAACATCTTACAAAGTGTTGTTCAGAAGAAAATATAATTTCGATTTTAAAGAATGCAATATGTACGACAATAACACAAAAATCTGATGTGGGCAGCACATGACTTTCCTTTTATATAATGCAATGGATTTACTCATTTACAGTAAAAATGTGATATAGTCCATATATTAAAATATTTTAATAATTAATACACCAATTATGCGTCAGTTTCGTGAATTTAGCGACATTTTTTAATTTTAATGATATTTTCGTCAATCTGGGTCGAAATATTGCCAAACTGGCGATACTTCGTTAAATTAATTGCCAAGTTCGCCAAAATCTCGCCAAGCGTTATGAACAGAAAAATAAGTTATTCTTATAGCAGAGAAATGACTATTGGCGTCCAAACACAAAAGCATTAGGCAAATATATTTCCCCATGAATGGAACGAGCTAGATCCACCAGAATGATATCACCAAATTCATCAATGACATCACATACAAAATGTGAATATATTTCATAATAGTTAATATTTATTTTATTTTATGTGATATTTTGATACATTTACTTGATAAATGTGCAATATCTCAAGAACGGTTCATGCTAGCGTTCTAAAGTTTATTGTGTCAATCGTTTAGAGATCTTATGTCAGATCTTCTTATGTCAGATTACATAAGAAATGACTATTTGCGTAACTTTATTAAAGGTAATGATTTTTGATGATTTTTTTTTAAATTTCCTTCGAAAATTTAGGAGTTCTGAACATTCGATTGCGGCTAAAAGCAAAAGATTTCTAGTACTCACAGATTGTAATTTTTGTAACAAATTTCGTTCGAATCGCTCCATTCGTTCGTGAGATACACACACACACACACATACTTTCACACACACACACATACTTTCACACACACACATATTTTCACACACACACATACTTTCACACACACACACATACTTTCACACACACACAGACATCACCTCAAAAACGTTTGATTCGTGTTCAGGGATGCTTGAAACGTGCTCTCCCGTCAAAAACTCGATTTCAAATTTTCGACCCCGTCACAATACTTATACATTGTACTATGTATATAAGAAAAGTAATATATACGATGTTAATAAAACGCAGTAAAGAGGAAATAATTTTCATGATCCTTTACAGTTCGCTTACGGTATCCTGCTTCCCGTTCTCCCCCTTTCATATATCTTCTTAGCGATGACAATTTTTCTGCTATCTTCAGCTGCTGGTCCTACTTTGCTGTAAATGCCGATTTTGCTTATAATAATGAGGTTGTGCATCTTGTTTCTTTTGAAGGAGGGTGGTTCTTCCCTCGGAACCGGTTGACTTTTAAAATTTTTAACCGGTTGACTTTTAATTTAACCGGTTAATTTTAATTTAACCGGTTGACTTTTAAACTTTTAAAATGCAAGTCGTATTGTGACGAAATTTTTATATTGCGAGTCAACCATTAATGCAAACAAACTCTTTCATGTAGTGGTTTCATTGCGGATAACAGACTGTAGTATAATCTAAATAAAGAAGAATCCCGGTTACCAGTAAATCAAATCAGTATAGGTGAAATGGTCCATATTTATTTCCTTATATACATAATGTGTAAGGACGGTATTGTGACGGGATCGAGAATTCGAACTTGGGTTTTCGACGGGACAGCACGTTTCAAGCATCCCTAATCACGAATTGAACATTTTTTGGGTGATGTCTGTGTGTGTGCGTGTATGTATAGGTGTGTGTGTGTGTGTGTGTGTGTGTGTGTGTGTGTGTGTGTGTGTGTGTGTGTGTGTGTGTGTGTGTGTGTGTGCTTGCTTGTGTGGAGACGATATCTCACGAATAAATGCGGCGATTTGAATGACATTTGGTACAAAAATTACAATCCATGGATACTGAAAGCCTATTGCTTTTACACACACTCGGATATTTAGAAGCCCCCTAAATTTCTGAGTGAAATTCTGAAAAAATTATCAAAAAATCTAAACTTTCAATAACGATACGTAAATAGACATTTCTTACGTAATTTTTCCTTAGAAAACGATTGACATACATTTTAAAACGCTAGCTTAAACCGTTTTCGACATATTGCACATTTTTGAAATATCAAAAAACCCCATAAATAAAAAAAAAACATATAAATTGCTGAGAAACATGTTCACTTTTCATATATAATATCATGCGATAAATTGGGTGACATCATTCTCGTGGATTTAATTCGTTCCATTCATGAAAAAATATACTTTGAGTAATACTTCTGGATGTGAACACAAATCGTCATTTATATGCTATAAAAATAACCTATATCTCCGTTCATAACGCTTGGGGAAATTTTGGCGACGAATTTGGCGGAATGTCGCCAATTGGGCGAGTTCTTTAAATGTTTCCAAATTAACGAAAATCTCACCAAATGGATAAAAATGACTCTAAATCAATGAAAATGAAGACTAATTGACGAAAATTCAATATCTTGTAAAGAATATAAGAATCTATTATAAGAATATATCTATTTCTTTTTACCGTAAAATTAGTAAATCCATTGCAATATATAAGGAAAGTCATGTGTTGCCCACATGGGATTTTTTTATTTATTTTTCGTATTAATTTAATTTATACTTAATAAATTTACCTATATTTTTTTAAATATGGAAGATATTATTGGGCGTGCATTAGTGATATTAACTGATTGACGTAAATATGAGCTATATTAATATGTGAAGCAGTAGTTAATTCAATAAAACATGTGAAATACATAATACACAGTAAAAAATATACTGCTTACTTTAACTATCGCATATATCCAACCATTTTTGTTCTTTACAAATAAGATATTTATTTCCATCTGGTGCTCATTTTGGCATCGCTTCAAAGCTGCCTTGCAACGTAACCTTTTAAGCAATAGCACATCAGAAACTTTTGCATCATTTTGTACTTCAATATATCGAAGTCCTATGTCTATTATCTTTGTAGTCACAATGTGCGTAATACTGGTATTATTTCTATCATCTGGTTCTGTATTTTCAGAATCTCCTTTATTCACTGCAGAATGTATTTCCGCATCTATAAATTCCGCTCATTAGTGTTTGGGAAAATAATTTGGTTATCTATAAACTCCAGACCTCATCATTGGATATCCTGGGAAGTGTGTTTGAACGTGTCCAAGAATGCTTCGGCATTAAGAACTGAATTGCTGTCAACAATTTCAACTAAATCAGCTTCTGCCTGCTTGAATTCTATTTCAAAACAAACGACCCAGTTTCAGGGCATAATTTACGTCCTCCCGATTATCCGAAAATTCGTATGGAACCTGGATCACCCGAACATGCTTCAGTCCCGTCTCCAGCCACGCGTCCTACTTTGCCGCAAATGCCGATTTTGCTTATAAGAATGAGGTTGTGCATATTGTTTTTTCTGAAGGAGGGTGGTTTTTGCCCTCGGGACCGGTTGACTTTTAAAATGTAATGCAAGTTGTATTGTGACGAAATTTTTATATTGTGAGTCAATCATAAATGCAAACAAATTCTTTCATGTAGTGGTTTCATTACGGATAACGGACTGTAGTAGAATCTAAATAAAGAAGACTTCCGGTTATCAGTAAATCAGTATAGGCGAAATAGTCCATATTACTTTCCTTATATACACAATGTATAAGGACAGTATTGTTACGGGATCGAAAATTCGAACTCGGGGACAGCACGTTTCAAGCATCCCTGATCAGGAGTTGAACATTTTTGGGGTGAAGTCTGTGTGTTTGTGTGTGTGTGCTTGCGTGCGTGTGTGTGTATGTGCTTGTGCTTGCGTGTGTGTGCTTGCGTGTGTGTGTGTGTGTGTGTGCTTGCGTGCGTGTGTATGTGTTTATGCTTGCGTGTGTGTGCTTGCGTATGTGTGTGTGTGTGTATGTGTGCTTGCGTGCGTGTGTGTGTATGTGTTTGTGCTTGCGTGTGTGTGCTTGCGTGTGTGTGTGTGAGTGTGTGTGCTTGCGTGTATGTGTGTGTGTGTGTGTGTGTGTGTGGAGACAACTTACGAGCAAATGAGACGATTCGAATGAAATTTAGTACAAAAATTACAATCCATGAATACTAAAAGCCTATTGGTTTTACACACACTCGGATATTCAAAACCTCCCTAAATTTTCGAGTGAAATTTTGAAATTTTTTTCAAAAAATCAAAACTTTTAATAAAGTTACGCTAATAGACATTTCTTACGTAATTTTTCCTTAGAAAACGATTGACATAAATTATAAAACGCTAGCATAACCCGTTCTTGAGATATTGTACATTTTAAAAATAAATTTATCAAAAAATCCCATAAATTAAAAAAAAACATATCAATTGCTGAGAAACATGTTCACTTTTCATATACAATATCATGCGATAAATTGGGTGACATCATTCTCGTGGATCTAGCTCGTTCCATTCATGAGAAAAGATACTTTGAGTAATACTTTTGTATTTGAACACCAATCGTTATTTATATGGTATAAGAATAACCTATTTCTCTGCCCATAACGCTTGGAGAGATTTTGGCGACGAATTTGGCGGAATGTCGCCATCTGGGCGAATATTTTAAATGTTGGCAATTTAACGAAAATCTCGCCAAATGGATAAAAATGACTCTAAATCAATGAAAATGAAGACTAATTGACGAAAATTCAATATCTTGTAAAAAGTACAAGTATCTATTATAAGAATAAGCTATTTCTTTTTACTGTAAAATTAGTAAATTCATTGCATTATATAAGGAAAGTCATGTACTGCCCACATGGGATTTTTTTTCGTATTAATTTAATTTATACTTAATAAATTTACTTATATTTTTTTAAATATGGAAGATATTATTGGGCGTGCATTAGTGATATTAACTGATTGACGTAAACGTGAGCTATATTAATATGTGAAACAGTAGTAAATTCAATAAAACATGTGATATACATAATACACAGTAAAAATATACTCCTTACTTTAACTATCGCATATACCCAACCATTTTTGTTCTTTACAAATAAGATATTTATTTCCATCTGGTGCTCAATTTGGTACCGCTTCAAAGCTGCCTTGCAACGCAACCTTTTAAACAATAGCACACCAGAAACTTTTGCATCATTTTGTACTTCAATATACCGGAGTGCTATGTCTATTATCTTTGTAGTCACAATGTGCGTAATGCTGGTATTATTTCTATCATCTTGTTCTGTATTCGCAGAATTTCCTTTATTCACTGCAGCATTTATTTTCGCATCTATAAATTCCTGCTCATTAGTGTTTGGGAAAATAATTTGGTTATCTATAAACGCCAGACCTCATCGTTGGATATCCTGGGAAGTGTGCTTGAACATCTCTGAGAACACTTCGGTATTAAGAATTGCATTGCTATTGTCATAGTGGAAACCGGCGGAGAGGCACCACATGACACACAGAAACGGTGCCATAACTATGTCACCCGGTATAGTGGTTTAGGTGACGAAAATAAAGATCTATTTATGTGCACCAGAATGTGTATCCAAGGACAGGAGGGCGGAAAGGAATTATGAAATTAAGCCTCCTTCCAAGGATCACACAAACAGAAAGAAATTTGATATTAAGTACAATGACTTACTTCAGCGTTGTTTCGCAATAACCCACAGATCCGGCTGCCCAGGCTTACAACATGCAAACTGGACACAGAGGCACACAGAAAAACAACAACAAAGATCAGGTTGGGAAAACATGAAACAAATTATCTTAATAAACTCTTTTATTTATATATATTATGGAAATAAAGAAGTAGCAAAGAAAATTATTTTGGCCATTTTCTGTATTAAATATTTCAATATAACATTTGGCCTATGTATTTAAATCTTAAATACAATAACATTTCAAGTACTGAAACACGACCCTTTTTTATGTATAAATTTAAATATTAACGATAATTAATGGTATCACTGTACCGAACCTTAATTCTTGCAACAATTTAGATTCAGAAATTCTCTTTTAAGAATTTCGATGTTTTCAATATATGCCACATGACTAATTTAAATACCTGAATACTTCATCACTGTTTCAAATGACCACTTTCACACAAGCACAGATTTAGATATGAGTACTTCGACTCAAGATCTCAGAGGATCAAGAAGCAAATCGCGCAGACACATTATGTAAGTTCACTTATCACAAAGCTGAATCCACCGACTGAATAAAGATCCAGCTAGCCAGGACGAGTAATCATTAGGAATCATCCACCTGACTCTTTCGAGAAAATTCCGGGCAATCAGCGAACTCGAGTTCGGTAATCACAGGTCTAATTCACTTCTTCCGGATCCCTATATCTTTAATTCTACGGCCAACTGATATAAAGTTTTCGCCTGGGTCTTCTGAAAAAAGAAGAAAAATTTTAGAAATTTGTGAATAAAAGTAATTGTCTTGGCCCACACGGATTATAAGATTCCTTCTGAATCAAAGTTACAATCCGAAACACAAAAATTACCGTTGGGTCATAAATTCTTTTGTGTCCCTCATTTCGGAGCGAGAATCACGAGCTCCTTCTCCAACGAAAACTCAGGGCCAAGAGACCCATCTACTGTGAAAAATGGTAATATAAGTCGCCTCGACCTTCAACTCCTTGCACGAATTTAAAATTCAGCATCAAACTGGCGGTGCGGAACTCGCGCATCGCCTGCAGAAACGAAACCGCAGCTCCCGGGCATGAAATAAAGTAATAAGAAATTAGTTTCGGAACATCTGCCCGAGCGAAATCCCACACTTTCAGAATTAAAAGTGCGAACGCATTCAAAATTAAAACCTTGTAATAAAAATGGCTTCCGAAAGAGAATGATTTCGAGAAGAACCGAAAAATGTCGTGTTTCACACTCAAACCGTCATATATCAATATGACACTAAATCAGCTTCTGCCTGCTTGAACTCTATTTCAAAACAAACGACTCAGTTTCAGGGCATAATTTACGTCCTCCCGATTATCCGAAAATCCGTATGGAACCTCGGTCACCCGAACATGCTTCAGTCCCGTGCTTTTAGGATAACCAAGGTTCTTCTGTGCTTGGTGCGAGCAAATGTTTTTTTCTTTACATATTTTCAGAAATTTCATCTGATTTAAATACAAATTCCATAACTTTTTCACAACAGGAATAGTCCTTAAAAAAGAGAAAATAAAGCTATCACGTTACCTTTGATTCAACAAGATAAAAATAATTTAAGCTTAGAATAAAAACAGCTATTTCTGATTGGATAATACTATAATAGATTGGATAACACTAAAGGTGCAGCAAAGTAATCTTTCAGCTACTCCCTTTTAATGACAATGCAGATTGGAATAACTGAATACTTCTTTGCTGCAGGTTGATATTTACCCACATTGTCGTTAACAATAAACATGGAGAAAGAAGATTTTAATAAAATCTGTGTTTTTAGGTTGAAAAACCTGGATACCACTAAAAGAATTATCTTGCATTTAACGTAGTAGATTTTTATTTATTATATGATCTCCGCAGGAATGAGCAAACTGGTTTACACAGAGAGAAAATCTCATAACTCTAACTCATAACAAAGTATTATTAAACACATGACCGGCGCCGCTATAAGTAGAAACGAATATCTAGTAGATTGTTTAGACATACGTGTAGCTACATGATGGTAATTTTTAATATGGAGCATGGGACAAACTTTATAGGCATAGATAATATGACGTCTGAGTATGGTAGATTTTGATAGAATGGAACACAAATATGATGCTGTATTATGAACTTCTCTGCTAAAGGTACTCTTAAAATAAGTTTAAAATCAGCAATAAAATAATGTTTTCTATAATATTTATTTAAATTAAATAGCTGTAACACTCGATGATATTCATATTCGTACAGGCGTAATAGTTACATTTTTAAGGATTCGAAGTTAATTACTGAACAAGAAAAATATATTAGAGAATATTGTGTAATCATTATAAGAAGATTTAGTTTACGAAAACTATTGATAAACTTTTCTAGGTATAAATAATTAAAGCAGCTATCTGGAAATTCTAAAATATTTGGGTTTATATTTTGGCTGGTAGATAATCTATTAACTCTAAGCAAACTAGCATTTATATTAATATTTCGAAAAATGCCAATAGATAAATTAGATGAGAAAAACTGCATATTATTTGCTTCAAATTTAAAGTGTTCAATTTGATTATATCAAATTCTAATGTACTGTTATTGTCAATTATTATTGCAATATCTAAGAAGTTTACATTACTGAAAGGCTAGCTAGCATTAGGTAATAATTCAAGGTAGGAAGGATAATGAATGAGATAAATATTACCTTTAATGTTTTCAAAAATGAGTACCAATATATCATCAATAAGTCAGCGAATTTGACAATTGGAATAGTTTCTCTCACAATAATATAAATATAAGTTAGCAGCTTGAACTATCAGAGTCTTGAGGTAGACCATTTGGCTGAGTATGTATCTTACTAAATTGATATAAATAGTTATAGATCACAAAGCTCAATACTTCTAAATATATTAATTTAGGATTAATAAATAATAATATTGGTTTCTTTAAATAAATAACATATAACTTTCAACATATCTTTTAAGTATATTGTAATAAATGAATCTTAAAATCGAATGTTTGTATAGATTTAACATTATTAAAATTACCAATACTTTTAAATAACTCATAAATATTTTTTGTAACTTTATTATTTAATTGCATATGGAGTTGCAGATATATATATATATATATGCAGATATATATATATATATATATATATATATATATATATATATATATATATATATATATATATATATATATATATATATATATATATATATATATATATATATATATATATATATATATATATATATATATCTGCAACTCCATATCTCAATTTCATTAACTATTATAAACTCTAATATCACTAATATAAGTAAACAAAGTATTGCTTACTACAAACTTCTTAAACAAAAACAGAATCTTAATTTCCCTTACTTGATACTCATACCTAAATTCCATAAATCACCAATTTCTTTTAGAACTGCTACTATATGATTTAATTTATACACAAATGCTGCTGACAAACTAATTTCAAATTATACTAAATTAAATGTATGATCATTTTACTGCACAACAAACACATATAATCAAAAATAGTTCAGAACTGATTAATAACCTAAAACATCTACCTTACATACATGATATTAAAACTTTTGGTTTCAAAGACCTCTTTAATACATGGTTATTAATGATTTATATAAAGTCATACTAAATTTATGTGAACAATTTACTCAATCAAAAAACATCTCTTTTGAAAAATTCAAAAAATTATTAAAATTCATTCTTTTCAAACAGTATGTATTACAAGGAAATTGCATATACAAATTAAATACGGGAATACCGCAGGGAGGAATCTCATCCATAATACTGGCCAACCTTTATCTATATTTTTACGAAATTCAGTACCCTTTCAACAGTCAGATCTTGTACAGATTTATTGATGATCTAATTATTATTGGAATTATTAATGAAGCACCTATATTAAACTTCAATTTTTATCCACCTAATCTACAACTAATTGAAAATGTATATACATCAAACTGGACCAATTAGCTAGACGTCTGTTTAAAAATTCAAAATACAGATGCATTAAAATTTAAAATATACGACAAAACAGAAACTTATAACTTCAAAGTAAATAAACTTCAACATTATTCATCCAATCTTTCAAAATCAGTATATAAAAATTTTATTAATAACCAGTTAATAAGAATAAAAATGTTAAGTACACCATGTTACTACAAAATACAAATTTTTAAATTCATAAACACCACTATCCAAAATACCTACCCGTCAAACCTTATTTTTTCATTTATTAAAACACATTTTAATTTTAAATTCAATACTTTGCTACAATTACAGCAACATATTGCCAGATCCTTCTCAAACAATTTTAAATAATTTTTCATCTCCATGTTTCACTTCCAACAGTTGAAATCTGAGTATATAGAATAACTGTAACCTGTTTTGAGTTAAATGCTTAGTCAGTATCACGTAATCTACACTGTGAAGCAGCACAAGGGGCAAATACATTTATATTATTATATTCTTATACCTTTCATTGCATTGTATGATCTTATAAATATTTAGCCACACGCTGGCATATTTGGTTATATATTTGATTTTTATATTTGATTTTGTTTATATCTGATCCAATTTATATTTTCTTCTATGTCGGGCCATGTGCATTATTTCTGTAATACAATTTACAGTAATGCATACAGAAACGTAGAATCCGCATTATAGAAACATGTACGGCCCTTGATAACGTACATGGTTTCGGAAATGCATTTCACTTTATTGAATTTATTCAATTTCAACAAAATTTTGGGGGAGCTAGAAAAGGCCTAGCTCATCATGCAAAACAATGTTTCTGTTTTGCAACTTTTCATCTTAAACACATTTCTTGCATTTACACCATGTATGTTTATGCAGGGAACAAGGGGATAAGTACCTGCATTACATATATCATTTATATATAAAAATACTTTCATCTTAATATGTATTTACAACATGTATTTTTTTATTACATTCCTTATATATGGAACAGGGAAAAAGGGGTATTTTATACCAGTTTAGTACCTGTATTATTTATAATGTTTACTTATGTTCTTTTTAAAACACTCATCAACTTGTATAGTCTTTTTGATGTCACCTTTACATTTAAATCCATCTTCCGATCTTCCGTTCTCTTTTGCTATATAGAATATTTTCTATCGATGATCAATCTCAGGTATATATAATACAAGTAAAATACAAATTCTTCAATTATATATATATATATATATATATATATATATATATATATATATATATATATATATATATATATATATATATATATATATATATATATATATATATACGATATAAAGATCTCGTATATAAAGATTTAGATTCACTGTAGAGGATATAAATTGTGTGGTGGACGAGTTGGTGACGGCTCATTGCAAACAACTTTGGCGTAGTATGGTGATGCACATGAGGGGGGGGGGGGGTTTGGGGACGACGAGTATAGGGTATAAAACTTTATGATAAAAGTTGCTGAAGGTGTGAATCTTGTCGTTATGGAGGGTTTAACAGAATTTGAGTTGACATTGGTTTTGGTGTGACTTATTTTGAATTTGGTTGCTTGAAATGTGAAATTCAAGTTTGATCTTTTTCCACGTTTGGTTTGTATTGTTTTGTAGTGTATTTTTATAATTTTGGTTTATAACCTTCTCAAATTGGTACCAACCTGCGGGAGTGCTGCCGCGGCTCTAAGCATGCTTTAACCGGAGAGTGGGGTCACAACCCCCGGCCACTTTGTGGTACTAAATTTGTTCACTTCTCTTTTATATTTCTTTTGGAGATATATATATTTTGTATACGATAGGTAAAGGTAGCAAGGCACTTTTTGAATCGTTTGCATTTGGTTTTAGTATATAATTTTAGTTTTTATGTCATTTATATATATATATATATATATATATATATATATATATATATATATATATATATATATTATCGTGACAATCAGGAACCTTACGGACAGCTGATTCCTCTGAAACTTTCAGTAACATTTTTGAAAATGTTTTACAGCGTAGAAACTCTCTCTCCTTCCCATCTCTCACAAGAGAGATATCCAGTGTTCAAGCTAGAACAATCAAACGATTACGTGACATTTTAATCAGCTGGCAAAAGAACACATTTGATTTATGAAATAAAACATCCTACCTATAATAATATCATTAGAAATAAAACGCCACTGCAACAATGCTTTCACTTTAACTATACCCACTCAAAGAAATAGAGGATAAATTTACTTAATAGTTTTTTATTAAAGGTAAGTATTTATCCACATTGCTGTGAACAATAGACTTGGAAGATAAAGTAATAGGTGAGAGCTTTCTTTCTGTGTTAGGAACTCAGTATTCTATTTTTAGCCAGGAAAAAAATCTCAAAATGCGACGCAGTTCTCATAGGTTTCACGCCGCAGCTTTTGGTAGTTGAACTTCTTGAAGCCTTGCGCTCTTTTCTAAACAATATAAAATTACTCAAAGAACTCGAAAGTAAGTTTAAAAATTAAATGTTTAAATACAAGCCATTAATATATCTTTAAATTATTTTTTTTACAAAAATTAAAAAGTAAGCAAAATATGTTTAATCTTTAAACCATTTTAATATAAACATAAATATTTTTACATTTAAATATTCGAATTTCAAAAGTACATGCAATTGTTTTAAATACAAATTCTTCAACTATCATTAGATTTTTCAAAAATTATAACTGTTGAAAAACTGTAGGTAATTTAAATTATTGAAAAACAATTAAAGTATATTCAAAATTTAAATTATTTGGGAAAAAAACGAAGTATTCCCAATTTATAAATTATTGAAATGTTAACAAAATATTTTTTTAATTTAAAATATTCAAAAATATTTATATACTTTTCTAACTTTATATTATTATATACCTTCCTAAATGTATACTAATATATACCTATCTAAATTTCTAGTAAATTATACCTTTCTAAATGTATACTAATATATACCTTTCTAAATTTATAGTAAAATATACCTTTCTAAATGTATACTAATATATACCTTTCTAAATTTATACTAATATATATCGTTCTAAATTTAAAGGCTTCGCACCAAGCTTAAAGCTTAGATAGAGTAAAGTATTAGAAAAGAAATTTAACTCTTTTACCGTCACTGATGAAGATGATAATGAAATGTATACTGTAATTTAAGATTTAATCATGCGTCTATTATTAAGGCATCTCAGTTTATAATTTATGCTGCTATTGCAGTGCTCAATAACAAAGGAAAGTAAATTTGGTGTGACCAGCACATGATTTTACTACAAAATGCATTTATTTATTTCACAGCAAAAATACGATGTGCAATATCCACAGCACAAATATTTTGGTTTTGAATTGTATATTAAACGGACGTTCTTCTGTATGACAAGACAACACATAAAATTATAAAACTGTTTGGAAATGCCAAATTAGCATATTATTCGCTCAAATACAATTTGGTAGGTAACAGAAACATGAAAGATAACTAAGCAATATAAACAATATTAAACTTTTAATATCTAATGTAAAACCAATGGTTTGAATTCGAATCAACAGATCAATAAGATTCAAAATAAAATGCTAATTATGCTTTTCGTACGTGAAAAATGTATTTATTTTTTCGTTATTTAATTTGGAAAGCTGAATCTCTTTGTGACGACAACTATCTAATCATCGGGCGCGGTAGCCCATTGGTTAGCGCGCTGGAGTTGCACTCGGTAGGCCCGGGTTCGATTCCAGCCACTGCCAAAACTGCCGCCGTGTTCACGCGGAGTACGATCACGTTAAACATGTGGGTCCGTAAGTCCTTCTGAGAGGTTGGTGGTAGGGGAAGAAGGGTACGGTCCCTGTGGATGCCTCCCCCACTGGGTTCCGGTCTAAATTGGGTGGCACTTCCCGGCCGTCCAAACAGTTACCTTACACCTTTCTAGTAGGTCGGACGGTCTGGGTCTCAACAACAACCATCTAATCATCACACGTAAAGTCCCAAAATGTCCGTACATGTAAATGGAGTCATACTATCATGTTATTGGCATTATAATATAGCTTAAATTAAAGTGGCGTAAATTGAAATTGGGGGTTTGGGCAACTTGATTGACCAAAATGAAATGATACTTATTCAAATACCCACATACAAAATTAAAATAAAAATGAAATTGACATTTAATAAATATCCCGTGAAATAAATTGTAATTGGCGAATTTTTTGGAGTCAAATACAATATTATTGCAATAATTTGATATTAATAGATTTACCACATAATATCACATATGAAAAGTGAACATATTTGATGATCCATAAAATTATTTAACATTACCACCTTCTGAAAATGCGTGTAGTCATTTTCAAATAATACACACACACACACACACACACATATATATATATATATACGAGCGTGCGTGCTTGTGCGTGTGTGTATACACACACACACACACACACATATATATATATATATATATATATATACTCTTTTGCAGAAAAATTAAATCCATCAATGCAGGACCCATCAATCATCGCAGGACCCATCAATGGTTAGCAATTGCACATTGAATTTTCAAATCAGTAATGGGTGAAACCCCCATTGGTGGCAATGCATGATTGTATTGAAAGGTCTAGTGACTAGGTAAGAAGTGACAAAGTTTCCTAATGTCATCCTGCGATACATTCTGCCAGGCATTCGTCAATTGTTGCTCCAGGTCTGCTACATTTCGGGGTGCCTGATACTGGCGACCTAGCATGTTCTATACATGCTCGATTACCGAAAGGTCTAGTGACCCTGCTGGCCAAGAAATAGTATCAACATCACGGCGACAGTCCACAGATATGCGAGCCGTATGTGGCGTAGCATTAAATTGTTGGAAAATTGCCCCAGAATGACGTGCTATGAAGGTTAATGCGAACGGTCGCAGGATTTTATCAACATATCGTTGAGCTATTAAAGTTGTATGCAGGGTGACTAGGGGCAACCTGCTATCGTAAGAAATAGCACGCCACACCAGCAAACCAGGGGTAATGGTTGTGTGTCTGTGTAAAAAAAGGTTGATTGGGACCGCTGACCCTGGCGCTTACACACTCGTGCTCAATGGTCATTTGCTGAAAGATTGAAGCGTGATTCATCGGTGAACACTATGCAATGCCAGTCTGCTGGTAGCCATGATGCTCGCTACGACACCTCTCCAAACGAATCTGTCGATGTTGTGGGGTTAAGGGCAGACTTCTTAAATGTCGTCCAGAGAGTAACCCCACCTCAGCCCAGCACCGGGAGATGATGGAATGTACCACGTATGGTATGGAAGAGGCTGTAACGCGTTGGATGGCGGACAATGATGATGATTTGGGGCCAGTTCGGGCCTGTCGCACAATCATCTGATTTTGCTTCGCATTTATGCACCTTCGTCTTCCAGAGCCATCATTCTTCCGATGAGTTCCTTACAGCAACCATTGTTGAAAGCATCTCTGCACGGCCGTGTCCTTTCGGTACCAGTGGCTGGGCCTATTGCTCGGTATGACCAGCCAACTTCAAGCATTCCGACTATTCGACGACGTTCGAACTCCCTAATTGTTTATAAGAACCGATTCTGCAACGCGGATAACGAGAAAGGATAAACCATCCGCATTTTAACCTGTGTTATAGGATGCTAGTGCAACACACGCTATGACCGAAATTAACACTAATTGGCCTTGCAAATTTAATCATTTGCATACTTGCTATAAAGGAATTTGCATGCGAAATTTCGAGATGATCGAATTATTTTTTAGTATATATATATATATATATATATATATATATATATATATATATCCGACGTTCATTACAACAGGGTTCAAGTGTACAATGACTGGAATCGTAGCAAACTATGTTCCAAACCCAGGCATTCGTTGGTGAGCCACCGATTCTACTGAATCTCACACGCACACATCCGCATCCACATCCATATTTACACACAAACATAGGGACACACACACACACACACACACACACACACACACACACACATATATATATATATATATATATATATATATATATATATACAGAGACATCATCTCGTTTTATTAGAGCTCAGATATGCTTAAAAGATGTAGATCAGTCGGATTTTCGAGCCTGTCACAATACTTTCCTTATACATTATACTATGTATGCAGATAAATTAATATCTGGAGCTTATATAGATACGGAACATTATAAAAATGTTCAAATTTCTTAGCGATTATCAAATAAATATTGAATGTAAGAAAAGATATAATAAAATTAGCGCTTTACTCTTTAATGGACAGGAAAAGGAAAAGATTTTATTCGTGGAATAAAAGTAACCGTCTTTGATCGGATAACACTACCAAAGAACCATGGCGGCAACAAAGAATGCTTCTTCTTTAGCTATTCACATTAAAATAAATAGCTAATCAATTTAATGAATACCCCATTGTTAGCGATAACTTCATTTGCTCACATTGTTGTGAACTATCCTTGCAGAGGACAAAGCTTAAGGTAAGTTTAGATTTTTACACGCATTTATATTACTTTTTCCGAGCGAACGGCTCTACCGTGCTTAAAACACCGGTTCTCGTTAGATCACCGAAGTTAAGCAGCATCGGGCGCGGTTAGTATTTGGGTGGGTGGCCACCTGGGAACACCGCGTACTGTTGGCTCATTTCAGTCGACGTGGTGGCCGAACGGTCAAGGCGAGCGTTTCCAGCGATTGATCGGCCGCCACGTTGTGAGTTCGAGTCCCACGTAAGACAGGGATGTTTGTGTTGTTGGGCCCAATGTGTCCACACACCCACTGGTGCGCTGGGGCAACGTCATTTGACGGTTAAGAGGTTCACTGTTTTGGCCGATGTATAGGCGAAGATGAAAGAGTCAATGCCTAGCCATTGGAAAAAAAAATATTACTTTAACCTCTTATATATATATATATATATATATATATATATATATATATATATATATATATAATATATATATATATATATATATATATATATATATATATATATATATATATATATATAAGAGGTATCTTGACTTAAATAAATTTATCTATAAAATCAGTTATAAATATCAAATCCCTGTAGAAGCCTTTAAACCTTGGAGAGTCTTAATAGAGCAATACTTAAATCATTATATATATAATCAGAAAATTAATAATTCATATAAACTTAATTCAATTAAAAATGATATTAAAGAAATACAAAATGATTTTGTCATTACATATGTCGATAAGGCAAGTGGAAACTACTCAATTATATGTAAATATTATTATAAAAATACCCTTCAGTCACACTTACTTAATAATCATATCTATATTTTACATAAAACTAACCTTAAAATCTTATACAATAGAATATCAGCCAAATATAAGCAAATCCATCTAAAAAATAGTTGTAATAACATTCCATATATTGTTTTAGTGCCCAAGTTTCATAAATCCCCTGTTGCTTTTCGAACCATTACCAGTGGGCATAATTCTTACATTACTAATGCTGGAAAATTATTATTAAAGATATTACATGAAGTATCCTCTTCAGATGAAATCTCAAATAATTGTCATATTGTAAAAAACAGTTTTGCAGTAGTTAAGAAATTGAAAACTAATATTCGTAGTATTTATACCTTTGATTTCAAAGATTTGTTTAATAATATTATCTGTATAGAATTATTTTAGGAATTTTTGAAAAATATAATATCAACCTAAAATATTCAAATTTTCTTTTTAAAAAATTACTTAACTTCACTCTTTATGAGAATTATATTCAACATGGTGGTACTATTTTTAAACAACAGGTTGGTATCCCACAAGGGGGGTGTGCCTCATCATTGTTAGCTAATCTGTATTTATTCTTCTATGAAAAAAACATTAATCCAAGCTTGCATAATATGCACATGTTTAGATATTTAGATGACATTTTATGTGTATCCCCAAATAATATCCCTATAGTATTAAACTTTTATCCCAAAAATTTACAATTAAATGCAAGTAATAATGACACAAATGTTGCAAACTTTTTAGATTTAAATTTAAATTTACAAAATTGTAATATGGTTATAAACTTGTATGATAAAAGACAGGATTTTAAATTTAATACACCAAAAATTCAACATTTTGACTCTTGTCTGCGTATATCTGTATTTAGAAATATTATAATAAACTAGGCTCTTAGAATCAATAAAATTTGTGATGAATATTATAAATTAGCGCACTTTATGGAATTATTGAGTACAGCGACTAATAATGCATATCCCCCCAATTTTGTTATTAAAATTATCAACTCAGTGTATCAAATTTCACTCGATAACATCTTAGAAAACATTCCCAATTATAGTGACTAACATACAGGAGAGAGAGAGAAAAAAAATATATATATATATATATATATGTGTATATTATATATAATTATTTATTAATTATATAAATAAAAAAAATGAAAAATAATAAACTAAGTCAAAAACATTAGAAAAATCAAAAAATCGGAAAATAAGATGCATTAACATTAATGTTTTGAATTTTATTTTCGCAAAAAAATGTAACTTTTGTCAGTATTGAAACTACGTTTTGAGCGCCCTTATAATGGTGTATAGTGGCATTCTCGATTATCCAGTTTTCCTATGAATTACTTGTTTAGTAGGAATTGTCTTCTTTGATTCATATTAATATTCAGTTCTGCATGTTTGGGAAGTTGTATTCTGAATTGCTTGTCCAGTCTCCAGCTTAGACTCACTGGACGGGTTTGGGAGTATTTCCGTGAATGTTCGTACTGCCTCCCTGGTAGAATTTCGACTTGCTCATTCCGGTGCTTCTAGATTAAGCTGTTGAGGTTGATCGTGTATACACGTGGTAGAAGAAGAAGGGTTCATGCCGCATGGTAATACAATTTTCTTAATTTATGCTTTTTTCATTTTTTGATGCCTGTAGTCTGAGTTTAAGCATTTATAGTAATGTACTATTGCTTAATCTGAAACAGGCATTTGTTTGGGTTAATTAGAATTAAATACTCAGACCTGAAGATGAATTTAATTCTGATTAATCATCGAATTTGGGAAGGTTCTGTTCTTTTCTCTATCGGCATTATGGCCGTGAATTTGCTTCTATGGTGATGTTAATATTACTTAAATTGTATTTTTATTTTTTTTTTATTATTACATAATTCTTATTATTACATTTCAAATATTTATCCATATACTTGTCTGCTGCATTATGCGCGTATTGTATATTGGTTTCTTATTTTCTGTCTAGTTGTTTACGAGTTTCTGTGGTAACATTCATCTTTAATTAGTTAGAACTGAATTACACTAAAGTTAGCTGCATTTGCGCTGAATTGGTGTCAAAATTTAACTTCATTTTTATCTCATTATCCCTTATCTTATCATTTTAAAATGTCTGGTAATTGTAATTCCTAGGTAATAATTCTATTCTTAGCCATTGTTTTTGTGATCGATCTTAGTTTTTCATATATTGAATATCTTATTGTTTTTGTGATCGTACGTAGCCTTTCATACGTTGAATCTCTGAATTGTTGAACCATAAAATAAATGTATATTTATTGGAAGAATTTGAATTCTGTATTTACAGCAATGGTTGTATTATTCTTAGATTATATTAGTTCTGAAGTAAAATATTGTGTTTCATGTTGTATTGATGGATGTTAATTTGAATCAATTTATTCTGGAATAGTCAATGTGTATATGTATATTTTTCCACTATCTATCCTAGTTTTGCTTATTCCTAAGCATTTATTTAATCCGGGTTTTAATGTGTCTACACATTAGTTTATATATTTTCAAAGTGTTTTAGATGATCCATTAGTTTGAAAAATAATGGTACCTTTCATATGTTGTAATTGTGTCTCCACCTTTGTAATTGAATTAAGGTGCATTCTTAGCTAAAGAGTCTCTTTTTTAATGCAAGTGCCTTTATTTTGGGGAAATAAAGGTTACTATCTTTCCCTATTACATGATGTCTTATTATGACAAATTAGCGACTGGCAACTGGATGCTTTCTGACATCCAAGCTCGGTATTCGAGAACTTGTTGGGGTTCTCCTAGATCGTTATCCAGCTACCAACAATATCCTTTATCCTCTATGACTATTCCATCTTCATTCGGTACATCCAGCCAGTATTCTTTGTTCACTTCATATAACTTTCAATCGTACAGCCATGCATCACTAAATAACACATTTAAATTTAAATCTTGTAATTCTAATAGATGTAAAACTTGTCCGTTTGCTAATAGTAATCAGATCAATTGTAACAATAATCTTGTCTTCTGTAAAACATATAATTGTATCTACCAAATTGAATGTAAAAAATGTAATATGTCATATATAGGTCAAACCAGCAACCCTCTGCATCTCCGAATTAACGTACACAGGAATCACATAAAAAAATTTTCAAATAATGCAACTACCTTTAATGAATCAAAATTTGAATACGAACATTTTTCTAAACATGGGTTCGACAACATTGAAATTAGTATTCTGTGTATTCAAAAAAATTACTATGACCGATTGTTTCTTGAAAATGAATTCATTTGTGCACACAAAACCATTTTTCCATATGGACTCAATCAAATATTTAATCATCATAATATAGTTAAAAAGTCCTTTAATTCTCCTAATGAAGACCATTTATAATTCCTTCAACAATCATAAAAGTAAATCAAAAAGAACTAAAAGAGCAAGTAAATATAATAAAAAATTGCCATCATTATCTGAACTAAAAAATGCCATCCTTCAGCAACATGCAAATTTTAAAATTACTTTTGATTGGAAACAATGTAAAAACTGGATTTTCGCAATTAAAAAACACCAATTAAATATGGTATATAACCTTTTTCTAAGTACTGCATTTGATAACGTTCATTTTAAACATTTATTCTATGATTTGCTCATTACCAGAAGTAAAAATCTTAATAGTTATTTATATGTCACAGACTTAAACTTTAATGACGAATCAAAACAAAATACTAAAATAAATGAATATTGTACCTTGAATTTTACTAATTCTGTATTAAATAATCTGAAGATAAATAATTTTTTAAAATCGGTTTCCAATTACTTTCCAGTCAAACATGTAAATCCTAAAATTGCTTATAAATATGATAAACCGCTAGGACGTTATATTTTCAACTATAATCAAATTGCCAAATCAGTAGATATTAATCAAAACTATGAATTGGATAACGAGTCATATTGCCACTGTCATTTAGAAAAATACAAAGACTTCGTAGATAAACACCATGGGCATGTTATAACGGGAAATCTAAATATTATTAATTATGATGCACTAAGATCACTGATGTTACTGGGTACTAAGTACCGTATACCTACTAAATTTAAACATAAATTAATATGTAAAGGTTTATTTCTTGACTTAAATAAGTTTATCTATAAAATCAGTTATAAATATCAAATCCCTGTAGAAGCCTTTAAACCTTGGAGAGTCTTAATAGAGCAATACTTAAATCATTATATATATAATCAGAAAATTAATAATTCATATAAACTTAATTCAATTAAAAATGATATTAAAGAAATACAAAATGATTTTGTCATTACATATGTCGATAAGGCAAGTGGAAACTACTCAATAATATGTAAATATTATTATAAAAATACCCTTCAGTCACACTTACTTAATAATCATATCTATAATTTACATAAAACTAACCTTAAAATCTTATACAATAGAATATCAGCCAAATATAAGCAAATCCATCTAAAAAATAGTTGTAATAACATTCCATATATTGTTTTAGTACCCAAGTTTCATAAATCCCCTGTTGCTTTTCGAACCATTACCAGTGGGCATAATTCTTACATTACTAATGCTGGAAAATTATTATTAAAGATATTACATGAAGTATCCTCTTCAGATGAAATCTCAAATAATTGTCATATTGTAAAAAACAGTTTTGAAGTAGTTAAGAAATTGAAAACTCTTACTAATATTCGTAGTATTTATACCTTTGATTTCAAAGATTTGTTTAATAATATTAATATAGATGATCTGTATAGAATTATTTTAGGAATTTTTGAAAAATATAATATCAACCTAAAATATTCAAATTTTCCTTTTAAAAAATTACTTAACTTCCCTCTTTATGAGAATTATATTCAACATGGTGGTACTATTTTTAAACAACAGGTTGGTATCCCACAAGGGGGGGGGGGTGCCTCATCATTGTTAGCTAATCTGTATTTATTCTTCTATGAGAAAAACATTAATCCAAGCTTGCATAATATGCACATGTTTAGATATTTAGATGACATTTTATGTGTATCCCCAAATAATATCCCTATAGTATTAAACTTTTATCCCAAAAATTTACAATTAAATGCAAGTAATAATGACACAAATGTTGCAAACTTTTTAGATTTAAATTTAAATTTTCAAAATTGTAATATGGTTATAAACTTGTATGATAAAAGACAGGATTTTAAATTTAATACATCAAAAATTCAACATTTTGACTCTTGTCTGCATATATCTGTATTTAGAAATATTATAATAAACCAGGCTCTTAGAATCAAAAAAATTTGTGATGAATATTATAAATTACCGCACTTTATGGAATTATTGAGTACAGCGACTAATAATGCATATCCCCCCAATTTTGTTATTAAAATTATCAACTCAGTGTATCAAATTTCACTCGATAACATCTTAGAAAACATTCCCAATTATAGTGACTAACATACAGGAGAGAGAGAGAAAAAAAATATATATATATATATATATATGTGTATATTATATATAATTATTTATTAATTATATAAATAAAAAAAATGAAAAATAATAAACTAAGTCAAAAACATTAGAAAAATCAAAAAATCGGAAAATAAGATGCATTAACATTAATGTTTTGAATTTTATTTTCGCAAAAAAATGTAACTTTTGTCAGTATTGAAACTACGTTTTGAGCGCCCTTATAATGGTGTATAGTGGCATTCTCGATTATCCAGTTATCCTATGAATTACTTGTTTAGTAGGAATTTTCATCTTTGAATCATATTCATATTCAGTTCTGCATGTTTGGGAAGTTGTATTCTGAATTGCTTGTCCAGTCTCCAGCTTAGGCTCACTGGACGGGTTTGGGAGTATTTCCGTGAATGTTCGTACTGCCTCCCTGGTAGAGTTTCGACTTGTTCATTCCGGTGCTTCTAGATTAAGCTGTTGAGGTTGATCGTGTATACACGTGGTAGAAGAAGAAGGGTTCATGCCGCATGGTAATACAATTTTCTTAATGTATCCTTTTTTCATTTTTTGCTGCCTGTAGTCTGAGTTTAAGCATTTATAGTAATGTACTATTGCTTAATCTGAAACAGGCATTTGTTTGGGTTAATTAGAATTAAATACTCAGACCTGAAGATGAATTTAATTCTGATTAATCATCGAATTTGGGAAGGTTCTGTTCTTTTCTCTTATCGGCATTATGGCCGTGAATTCGCTTCTATGGTGATGTTAATATTACTTGAATTGTATTTTTATTTATTTTTTATTATTACATAATTCTTATTATTACATTTCAAATATATATATATATATATATATATATATATATATATATATATATATATATATATATATATATATATATATATATATATATATGTATAAAATGAAAAAGCAAAGACGACAAAAATGATAAAAGACAATAGTAATTAGCTCAAGATTAAAGATCAAGACATGGAGAACAATCAATTGAAACTACAAAAAAATGGCGGTCAGTTCGAAATTGCATTCATTTCGAACAAACGACACAATTTTGTACTATTTTTGTAAAATTCGAATTAAAACCGATAGAATAGCCAGTTTCTGACAATGGCGATATTATTTAACCATGAACACCATTGGAACTGTCTACTGGCTAGTGGAAGGAGAAATAATAAAAAACACGTGATTTATAAACTAGAAATATAAAAAACAGAAATATTAACTCACAGACACAGCCACCACGTGGGAATCAGCATGTTATCAGGAAAAGAACATTCGACAGAGCATTTTACATCTCTTCGTCAAAGTGAGTGGACACCGGACTGAATACACTTGAACGAAAAACAATTTATATGAAGACTTTCAAAAATATTAATTAGTATAGGACTTAAGACAAGTAGAAAGTAATCTTTCAAAAATAGTAAACAGTATCAGACTCAGGCCTAGTGGTAAATTAGGAGATAAGAATGGGTGAAATTCACAAAAATGAGTTATCCAATCAAGGATAAATAATGCATTTGTAAAATTATTACGTGGTGTATTTGAAATTATTAATAATATTATTTACAAATACTTCTGGACAGTAGTAATTTTTAACGAATGCGTTTAAGATTATTGATGTGGAGAAAGTGAAGCTGAGGATCAGAAAGTCGATGTATTCGAAATAGCTGGTTTAAAATGATGTTTCTAAAGAATTGAATAGAATTACAAGATCGATATGATAGCAGCTTAATGATAGCGAAGTTATAAGAATCTTTTTTATCTTATAGATTGGTCATAACATGATTATTGAGGGTATCTAAATTTATGTCTAAATAATTTACAGTTTGACTAATACTAGGCTCATAGGGATTAATTCTAGGTTAGAGGGGTAAAAATCAATATTAATATTAATTGGATAGGTATCATCAATGATAATATAAATTAAGTCGTCAACATATTGATATATAATATATAAATTAAAGATAAAATGACGATCATAACAATAAAGATATAAGTTACCCAGAATTGTACTACTACAGCCCATTTGATATACACCAGATGTTTGTAAATATATGTTATCACCTTGGATAATATAATTGCTGTATACCACAAAGTACAATAGCAGAGGAAAGTTTTTGACATTTAATGAAACATTATTAAAAGAGAGATAATCATGATAGATAATAACTTTAAATAAATCTTTAATATCCATATTATTAAATAAGTTTTTAAAATCAAATGTATGAAAATCAAGAATATGTGGAAGTTTGCTAAGGTGATTAACTAAATCAAAACTATTGCTCAGAATAAAATATCCTGATTTCTTAAATTTAAGAGATTCATTAATTCTAATTAAACAGTTTAGTAAGTAATTACTATCTGTTGTGGTAAAGGTATTATGTCCACAAGTGGCCGTTCTAAAACTGAGAGGTGACTTGTGGAATTTAGGAACCAAAGTAACATATGGAAATTTATAAAACTTACAAATATTTAAATGTGTATACAATTTTAGCATTTTAGTTTTAATTTTGATAGACTGCTTATTAATGGGTTTAAAAATATGATTATTTTTTAAGTAATTCTGTAACAGGGAAACATAATGTGTTTTACAAATAAAGCGTAATTAATGCGTAACAAAGCTTTATCTGCTTAAGTTATGACAAAATGTTGTTGTAAATCTTTAATAGCAAACAAGAGTATATATATATATATATATATATATATATATATATATATATATATATATATATATATATATATATATATATATATTTGAAATATGTAATAATAAGAATTATATAAAAATAAAATAAAAAATAAAAAAAATATAAAAAAAACAATTCAAGTAATATTAACATCACCATTGAAGCAAATTCACGGCCACAATGCCGATAAGAGAAAGGAACAGCACCGTCCCAAATTCGATGATTAATCAGAACTAAATTCATCTTCAGGTCTGAGTATTTAATTCTAATTACCCCAAACAAATGCCTGTTTCATATTAAGCAATAGCACATCCCTATAAATGCTTAAACTCAGACTGCAGGCAACAAAAATTTAAAAAATGAAAATAGGATACATTAAGAAAATTTGTATTACCATGCGGCATGAACCCTTCTTCTTCCACCACGTGTATCGTGATATATATATATATATATATATATTCATATATATATATATACTGGCTCTACTGGCTTGTTGAAACATGAATAAATATATTTTATTTACATAATTATTTTTTTTATTTATTTTTATTTATACTGAGATGCTTGACGTTGTACCAAAAAATATAGGGTAGGTCTAATATTGTAATTACTTTCATTTAAACCAGAAGATCGAATAGTTTATATAAATATTTTTCAATATGGTATCATAAATACTTTCATCATCAGATACATTATGATTATTGCACTGTCATATTGTTTAATTCTATGGATTTGAATTCTTCATATTTGTTTAGAAAATTTCAACCATGCTTATCATATGTAACCACGAAAATCACACACACACATGATTGAATATTATAAATAATTCCTTAACAAAGCCACCTCATTCATATATATATATATATACACTGCAGTAAATTTTTTTGAAATGCAAGGAAGTGCTTAAACTAGTGAATGAAAAGAGCTAGATCTACGAGAATGATAATAATGAAGTTATCGCATAATATTGCAGATGAAAAGTGAACATATTTCACTATAATTATTATATATTTTTTAATTTTATGTGATTTTTCATACATTAATTTGAAAAACATGCAATATCTTGAGAACGGTTCATTCTAGCATTGTAAAGTTTATGCCGATCGTTTTTAAATAACAAATTATCTAAGAAATGATAATTTACGTGACTTTATTGAATATATTTACTGTTTGATGATTTTTAAAAATTCCATATCGAAATTTTGTAGGGGTCTGAACATTCGATTGCGTGTAAAAACAATAAGCTTCCAGTAATCACTAAATGTGATTTTTGTACCAAATTTTGCTTGGATCGCTTAATTCGTTCGTGATATATCGTCTCCACAAACTCACTGATACACGCATTCACACACACACACGCGCACACACATACGCACGCACACACATACGCACGCACACACATACGCACGCACACACGCACACACACACATACGCACGCACACACGCACACACACACACACACACACAGACACACAGAGAGAGAGAGAGAGAGAGAGACATCACCTCCAAAACGGCTGATTCGTGTTCAAGGATGCTTGAAACTAGCTTTCATGTCGAAAACTGTCCTTATACATTACACTATGCATATAAGGAAAGTAGAAATGATGTAACAGATCCTCGAACCTACAATATGCTACATTGTTTATTTATTTGTTTTTAATTACGTTCTTTAAGATTTTTCTTTAGTGTACAGAACATACAATATATACTATACCACGTCACAATACTTTCTTTATACCTTATACTATGTATATAAGGAAAGTAGAAATGATGCAACGTATCCTTGAAACTACCGTATGCCACATTGTGCATTTATTTGTCTTCAATTACGTTTAAGATTTTTCTTTGGTTCAAAGAACAAACAATATTATATTACAGGGATCAACGTGAAAGCAGGTTAGTAAATATCTTTAATAAAGATATCAACATACAACTTGACGTAGTGCAAGTTTTGTAGGACTTTCATAACTGTGGTTTCAAACTCAGATAACTGAGATTATCTACATTGCAAGACGGACATAGAGGTATTTCACATAAAAAATGTCCTTAGTTGTTTCAATGTATGGTTAGAACTCTAAGTTTATTAAACAATTTCCTTACGGTAGTCTCTCTGTAGTCTCTCAATATTACAGTAGTCTCTCATATGATCTTACTCTCTATGTTTTAACGATGTCTTCCTGTTTGCAGCCGAAGTATCCTATAAGTATCCATTTTAAGGGCATAATGTATTTTACTGCGCGTTTATCAAAGCAACGGTTCATTTCCAATATTTCCGCTGAAAAAGATACCCATCTGCTGGGATAAACAGACTTTTAAATCCATTTCAGCTTTCTGAAATGGACATTTTTAGCTAAATCGTTTTCCCGTATGCCAAGTTATAGTCATAAGTGATGGTTACACGAAAGAAAAAACTTTTAAGCACTTCGTTGCATTCGAATTAGGCAATATGATAACGCATTAATGATAATATATCTGATCATGAAAGCATTTCTGATGCAATAGTTTCTATTTCCTTGAAAAGTTATAAACTTTTTTTGCCGGAAAGAAAATTATTGAAAATTATTGAAAAATATTTATATAAAGTATTCGAACTACTGTTTTAAATGAAAGTAATTGCAACAGTAGAACTACCCTATATTTGTTGGTACAACATCAAGCTTCTCAGTATAAATAAAAATAAGTAAAACGAATAAATAATTGAATCATACATATACACTCATGTTGTATATCATATATATATATATATATATATATATATATATATATATATATATATATTATATATATATATATATATATATATATATATATATATATATATACTCATGTCCAAAAGTTAAGTATACTTCGAAAAATGCAAAAAATTTGGAGTTAATATGGATACCATGGTTCACAATTAGTTGTGGAGAATCGTGGGACGAAGCTAAATCATTGTGCATATGCAAAACAGTTCAGTCGACGTCGACATGCACAAAGCATCGTCGCAACGAGTATAAAACGACCTCGAGCAGCATGGCCAGTTGAGGCAGAATTTCGCAATTTCTGTGGTACGGAGCGTTGTTAACAATTAGAAAGGACGAAAGATGTCACAAAGATGCCAACTGGACATGTTTTTGAAGGGACGATTTATTGGAATGCTGGAATCCGGTCGATCTCAAACCGAAGCGTCTCGAATTCTAAATGTGCTTCAGTGTGTGATCTCCAGACTGCGTCAGAGGTTCCAAACTACTGGAGATGTTACCCGACGGCCAGAACCAGGTCGGTCACGGGTAACAACAGTTCGACAAGACAGATATTTGGTGATAACTGCGCAACGTCAGAGGAACCGTTCTGCCAGACAGCTGGGTTCAGCCCTGACAACTACCACAGGAATCACTGTTTCGAGACAAACTGTTTACATGACTCTAACACGTTGATCTTTATACCACACGACCAGCAGTTTGCATCCCCCTGACGTCTCCACAGAAACGCGCGCATTTACAGTGGAGTTTGAAACATCGGTAGTGGAGTGGACAGCAGTGGAGTGGACAACGGCGGTAGTATAGTGGATATCGGTAGTGGAGTGGACGCGGTAGTGGAGTTCACATCCGTAGTGGACTCCATATTGGTAGTGGAGTGGACAACAGCATCCTTGGTCGACGTCTTCCTTCAAACTAAAGATATCTAGCACATGCAGTGGCCTGCCAACTCTCCTGATCTGAATCCAATACAGCATGTGTAGTATATGCACGGAAGACATCTTGCAGCACTCCGCTACCCACCAAGCTCCGTTACAAGATTTAAAGCTGCTCTCCGTGAGTCTTGGAATTCTTTGAGCATGCAACTCATCCAAACACTCATCGAAAGTATAGGAAATCGTTGAGTAACATGTGTGGCTGCCCGAGATTCCCACACACCGTATTAAACTGCAGCATCACATTGTTTTTATCATTCTGATTCACTCATTCTGTTCAACCTTTTTCCTTGTATTGCTTCAGACGAGTCTGGTTTCGGGAACGTTTCCTGGGTTTAAAAGCATGCTTCAACCGGGAAGAGAGGGGTCGTAATCCACCTAGACCGTTCGACTTCCCTGTAAGCATCCCCATTCTCATTTTGTTCTTCTGTCATTTCTTAATCATTTGATTCCATTTATATATATATGCACTACGTGAGAGTGAAAATGATACACCAACGAGGAGTGGGCAGAAATATATGCAAGTTGCAGGGTAGACGCAGTTCACTGAGTTATGTAAATGATGCGAAATGCGGGGCTGTCCTACGCAAGTTGGGTGATATAGAAGGGACGGAACCTGCAGAAGCGGCAATAGTCGCGCCGCTCTGTCCGCCAGGAAAATCATTTTACAATTTCTTTTTGTCTGAGAGGAACCGTGTAGTAGCGGCAAATGCCACGTCTCCGTTAAAAGAGGCAGCGCACAGATGATTCCACGCGGGGCATGGTGATCCGACTCAGAAGGGCAGGTGGGTCCATACATCAAATCTCAGCAGACAGCCACCTACACGCGTCCACGATTCACCATCTGTGGCGAAGTAGGTTGGAACAAGGGGATGTGGCACGTTTAAAGAGCACTGGTACGGCCAGAGCGACGTCAGCACGCGTGGACCGACGCATCCGTCGGCAAGCGTTGGCGTCCCAGAAGACCACTTCTGTTGGCCTTTTACAGCATGTGCAGGGCAACATTGATGCTCCCATATCGACCAGGACCATCATCCGCCGATTGGCTGCCGACGATCTGCACTCCTGGCGCTCGTTATGAAGACTGATACATACCCAATAGCACAGACGCCTCCGTTTACAATGGTGTCGGGATACAGACACGTGGACGGTGGAATGGCACAGGGTTGTGTTTTTTCAGACTAGTCACGCTTCTGTTTTAGCGATGACACTGTACGACTCTAGCCGAGAGTGTACGCTGTGTACGACTCTGGCCGTGTCCGATGTGGTGACAGGTCCAATCCGGCCGTAAATGTGGAACGCCACACCGCGCGACAACGCGGCATAATGGTTTGGGGCGCCATTGTCTACGATAGCGGGTCACCTCATTTCCTTATTAGGGGCACTATGACGGCCCAACGATACGTGGATGACATGCTGCGACCGGTGACACTACCCTTCCTTCAGGGGATGCCTAATGCCATTTAACAGCAAGCTAACCCCCGACCACACACGGCATGCATCAGCCAACATACCCTGCAAGGTACCCAGTTGCTTCCCTGGCCATCATTCTCCCCTGATTTCTCACCATTCGAACACGTCTGGAATGTGATTGGACGTTGCTTGAGTGCGCCGCCACCACAACGTGTAGAAGATGATCTCTGGAAAATGGTTGACAGGGAATGGGCAGCCGTCCCTCAAGATACAATCAGCATGTTCATTGTTTCTGTGCCTAAACGTGTTGCTGCCTGTATCACCGCCAGAGGTTATCCTACAACCTACTGAACAGACAGTGTTGTCGATATGCGTATAGATGTATCATGTTGCAGATTGTTCGTTGTTGTGCGATCTACATGAAGAGCAATTTTACCGTCGACAATTTTACCAATTGAAAGTTTTACCAATTGAGGTTTACGTTAATTGAAAGGCCGCTGTGCATGACAGCCAGGAATACGATATGAGTATTATATGCTCTCTATAAAATGTTTTGTTGTGTCCAGGTAACCACAGAGGGATTTGATAGTGTATAAATCTTGCTTTTGAGTCCAGAGCATAGTCTGAACCTGAAAGGCGAATCAATTTGTGTTTAGAGAATTCACACCTCAGCAGTACCCTCATCACGGACTTTATATAAATATATATATATATATATATATATATATATATATATCATGGGAAAACATCATATAAATTCATGAAATTTATTTGCCTTATTTTTCAATCTTAATTCGTAGGTAGTTTCAGTAGAGATCAAGCTTATACTGATTCTTAATAATATGCACAAGACAATAATAGGAAGGAATACTGAATGCACAAAAGAAAATAGCTAAATATAAGAAAATCCATATAGATGCTGATCACAAGGCGTTACATGCAAAATAATAGAATTTATTGGAGCGAAGCCATCGTATCTCTCATTTTTGAGTAACTTCAATGTATGTGATTGCATGACCTTAGAACAGCAAATCCAATTTTCCTCAAATTTTATGTCTAATTATTGGTCGATAAGTTTATGATTTTCTTAATTCTAAACTGGAACATTTTTTTCTGGAATTGAAGTAATTTGGCCAATCATCATACACCCACAAAATGCTACACCCAATCCCAACAACGAAATTCAAAACTTTTCCTTTTATTTAGGGGTTGAGGCACTAAAATGTTTTGAAAACTAGAAATGCAGGTATATTTTATTGCAACCATTTTTATGTGCTACTAATAAATTACAAGTGAGAGATTGCGTTATAATTTGAAAGCCTTAATTAGAAGATACCAATCCTCATCAAACAGTATTACAAATTTAATATTTTACAGCACATAGATTTTTTAAATTCGGTGTTTGTCGATATTTTAAATAAATCGTGATAATTGATATTTTAAAATTTGAATTATTCAAACAATATCATCCATGGATCAGTTTCAAAGACAGATTATCATGTATCCATCCTCATGAAATGGTAGATATCTGCACTGACAGCAAGAGACTTGCAATGTGCCAAAGACTTGCGAACGTCGATGTGAAAGTAAATTAAGAATATGCTTAGGGATTTGATATCGGTTTGAATACCAAATTTATTATATTCTTTTCCAGAAGAAGGGGACATTACTGTAATTTCCCACATTATCTAACTCTCTAAGCCTAAACGATATTTTCACGACTGTTGTCGAAGTATCCGACAAGTATCCATTTTCTATACTCACAATGGCTCTTAGTGCGAGATCTTATCAATACAACAGCTCATTTCCGATATTTACGTTACGAAAGATCCTCCGCTGCGATAAACACCCTTCCAAATCGATTTCAGCTTCTTGGACTGGAGAATTCTAGCGAGATCTTTTTCACTTATTGCACGTTAAGAGTTGTTTTTCGAAAGAAATATGCTTTTAAGACTTGTTTATTTTTATAGAATAGCCATTTACGGTGGTAATTAGAGCAGTGAGAAGATAAAGGTTTTAGTAAGAATTTATCTTCTGAAATTTGAAGAATAATGGGAATGATTATAATTTCCTCATACTGTGATACAAAGATTGTATCGTACCGTGGAACAATTTTTAATCCCAGATTTTGAACAAAATGAATATTTAAATACCTTGTAATGTTAACTTCAAACATAAAAGGAAAAATAATTGTTTGAGTATCTTAATAAATAGAACACATGGCTAATTCAAATTCGGATTTTCAATTACCCCCTGAGGAAGGGATTGTTTAAAAATTACCTCGAGACACTCTTTTATAGTTGACTGGTAACTAAATAATTCTAAAATTGAACTGTTTCCCGGATGTTATTGTGAATGTCAGCAGTTTTAATTTCTGAAAAGGGAAGACAAACATAATGCAATTCTTTATGTAAAAGAGCAGATGCGTGAGGTGTTAGATTAGAGGTGCCTCTTTGATTCCAAATAGAACGAGGAAGGTACATGGTTCACTTCAAATTTAGAAAGAAATGCGACTGTCTCAGTAGCTAAATTGATAGAGCATTTTCTGACCATTTGAGATTATGTCCATGTATATGTATGTACACTTATGCCCAAAAGTTCATAATTCGTAAAATGCGAAAATTCGGAGTTAATATGAATACAATGGTTCACAATCAATTGTGGAGAATCGTGGAACGAAGATAAATCACTGTTCATATGAAAAACAATTCAGTCGACGTCGACATGCGCAAAGTATCGGCGCACGTGGGAACGAGTATAAAACGGCCTCCTGCAGAATAGGCAGTTGAGGCAGAATTTCGCAACTGCTATGGTACGGAGCGTCGTTAACAATCAAAAAGAACTAAAGATGTCACAACGATGCCAACTGGATATGTTTTTGAAGGGACGAATTGTTGGAATTCTTCTTCTTCGACCCAGACCGTCCGACCTACCAGAAAGGTGTAAGGTATCTGCTTGGACGGCCGGGAAGTGCCACCCAATTTAGACCGGAACCCAGTGGGGGAGGCATCCACAGGGACCGTACACTCCTTCCCCTACCACCAACCTCTCGGAAGGATTTACGGACCCACATGTTTAACGTAATTGTACTCCACATGAACACGACGGCAGTTTGGGCAGCGGCGGGAATCGAACCCGGGGCTACTGAGTGCAACCTCTGCGCGCTCACCACAGGGCTACCGCGCCCCTTGTTGGAATTCTGGAATCCGGTCGATCCCAAACCGAAGCGTCTTGAATTTTCAATGTTCATCGGTGTATGATCTCCAGCCTGTAGCAGAGGTTCCAAGCCATTGAAAAGTCGGCCATGGGTAACAACAGGTCGACAAGACCGATATTTGGTGATAACTGCGTGATGTCAGAGGAACCGTTCTGCCAGACTACTGTGTTCTACCACGACATCAGCACAGGAGTCACTTTTTCGAGACAAACTGTTAGAGGAGATTCAGACACGTTGATCTCTAACGTCAGTTTTCATCCTCCTGACGTCTGCACGGAAACCCGCTTTTGAACTTCGGTACTGGGGTGAGCAACAGTGGAGCTATATCATATTCAGTGTCTAGTTCAGGTTTAGCTTTCAAATTGATTCTCATTGTACCATGATCTGGAGAGAACATGGAATGCATTTTCACCCGGGAAACATCACGAAAGACATCGTTTTCCGTTTGGGGGAGTCATGGTCTGGGCAGGCATCAAGATTGACGGACGCACAAACCTCCACATCGTTGAAACCGGGTCGGATACCAGTCAGAGATACAGTGATGAAGTCCTTGAGCCTACCGTTTGATTATTTAGATGTGCTGTTGGTCCTTATTTCCTAATCGTGGAAGATAACACAGTTCCAGACCGTGCGGCCTTGGTAGACATTTTCCTTCAAACATGAAGATATGTTGCACACGCAGTGGCCTGACAACTCCCCTGATCTGAATACAATACAGCATGTGTGGAACATACTCAGGAGACATCTAGCAGCCCTTTTCTACCCACCAAACTCCGTTCCGTGATTGAAAACTGGTCTGTGTGAAGCTTGGAATTCTTTGAGCACACAACTCAGGTTCCCACACACCGTATTAAACTGCATCATCATGTTGTTTTAATCATTTTGTTTCACTGAGATTGAGACTCGTATTGTGACCTTTTTTTCCTTCAACCCTTTTCTTTGGATAATAAAAGTCGTTATTATCCTTGTTTTGCGTTGATTTCTTCTTCTGTAACCTTATTACACACGCATACCGCGTTTCCTTACATTCCTATGTAGATATCCTTAAATTTTCACATAAATAGCAATAATGCTTAACGTTTGGACATGAGTGTATATGTTTGTGAAGTACGGGGAAGCAAATCACACTGCCTTGCCTTGCTCAAATTAAACTTTATTCCATCATATTCCATTTTATGTAGCTATAAATAAATTTTAATGACTTTACTTTACAATTTGAGATCTTTGACTTAACTATTAAGTGATAAAATATATCTTTATTTCCATGTTTCAAGAGTGATTGGAAAATTATGTAGCTAAATTGTTAGACGTAGCATTGAAATTAAAGAATGTTTGGCTATATTCAGCTGCATGTTACGTTCCTAGACATTTGGTTTTGAGATTTTACACGTTGCTGTTGTTGTTATTGTTGAGTCTCAGACCGTCCGACTTGCGAAAATGGTGTAAGGTAACTGTTGGGATTTTGCACGTGTACAAGTTAAGTTTCCTCATCAGGATATTTACGTGTCCCTCCTTTTAATAGATTGTCGTTCCGTCCCTTCAAGGACAAATAAAATTGAACAAAAATATACTTTTGTTTGGCATAAAATAGAGTATAGGTATAAAATGCATACGCTTTAACGCATGCTACCAACATTAAAATAATTTTAAAATGCATTTTTACATATAAACCTCGCTTATATACATCTACTAGGAAGCTACCGCACCCTGCTTGTTGTCGCTCGCCAACGTCTCACCTAACGTCTTGCTTCGTATGGCCCCTACAGCGCCCATGATCGTTGTCGGCGGTCAATGCTTCAACGCATTTTAATAGGAGACTGCATCTTCCAGCAATGACAGTAAAACTGGTTGTTTTAAATGATGACCTAGGTAAAAAAGTTGAAATGTATTCAGTAAGTCTTAAAACGTTAATTTTCCGTTAAGCGTTATAACGTTAAGCGTTACTCTCCATACAATATTATAAGAAAGTAAGAAAAACTGAACTACTCCCTTTCCATTACTTGTCTTCTCTAAAAGTCCTTCTTCTTCAGGTTTGAAAATATGTTTTCGAAAGAGCAGATTAAATTCTTGTCCTCACAACTGACTACACTGACTGCAACTTCCCAGTGACTACAGTGTAAATAAAAATGCCAGATTGTTCTGGTTAATTTGTTTCGTCCATGGAAGAATGATTAGGGACTTTATAACTCAAATAGGGGATTTATCCATCAGGTGAGGATTAACATGAGGTTTGTATGCACAACAGAGAAGGCTCAGAGCTTGCTTCGTTCTGATTGGCTGCAGAGGTGCCAAAACTGGAATTTCCTCATATATAGAGATATTTATTTTTGTTAATATGGAAAGAGAACTGCTTTCAATTGCCAAGGTACTCGATTTGATTGCGCTTATTGATAGTCGTAACAGAAATCGCCTGCAGGGGACGTTCTAAAAAATATTGAATACATACACGTTGAAGATATATCTATGGACTGGTAGATATATCCATGAACCATAATCCATGGACTGGTTTTGCACTTATTATGCTCTCGTCAGCATACAATTGCAATGGCAGCAAGATAATTCGCAATATATGCGATTGGGTCACAAAATTGAGGCATTTAGAGTTTTATTGCTATATTGCCGATACCAACTATGCCATGTTGACACGTGATTATAATAAGAGCGAAACCGGTCCATTTGCAATAAGAGTTCGTTCCAAAGAACTTGCTTATTTTCAAACGTAATGAATGATATTTGGTAATGTTTTACACATTTCAGAAAAGCTTAAGTTAATATTTGAAGGTAATTAAACCATATTTGAAATATTTTAGCATAAACAGTTAGGCCAGATTACATAATTTTCATATAATCTAAAATTTCACTACTCTCGTAAGTCATTGTTTAGTTGTGCAATGAGAACACCTTAGTTCGAGCGTGACTCTCCGTCTTTTGTATAAAACTGGAAAAGCGTTACTGTTGTAACAAAGAATAGTTTCACTTTAATAATTCCTCTAAATGAGGAAGTCATCAATCTAATGAATAGTATTTATTATCGGTTAGGGCTTACATATAATGTTAGGGCTTACCCCCGACAATCGATATACTGAATCTAGCATTTTAATACAGAAATCAAATACCCTTAATGGGGTTTTATTGAAATAGAGCGAAATATTTCATATTTATTCACGCTTAGTTATTTGCAAACATAAGCAGGTTAATGGCTGGCGGATTAATGAATGTAATACTAATAGGATTATGTAACATCTTCAACAAGAATGGTTCAAATGATATACTGCTGAAGGGGGGCGTTATACACATTTTGGGGATAATTATGCACAATTTCCACACTGAAATACACACCATTTTACTATCTTCTGACCTTCCTTAGAACACTTTTCAATCTTCTACCTCCCTCTTATATTTTTCTGTAAATGCATTTCTAACTGTATAGGAAGAAAAATAATTTAAAACTTATCACAATACTGCATTAATTTATTATATTTGAAAACTTAAACCTTCATCGAAAAAAATGAACTTCATTCAAATGACGTCATTGAAATATAAATTGCCTGGTTTAAACATCTCTAAAATATGATACTTTCCTCGGTAATAATTTTAGAATTATCATAATACTACGATAATTTATTATATTTGAAAACTTCATCGAAAACAACTGAAATCCATTCAAATGACGTCATAGAAAAAATAACACGCCCGGCTTTCTCTATAAAAAAAGCATTTCATCCATAAATAATTTCCCATTCATGTCATTCATCACAATACTATAATAATTTATTTTATTTCAAAATTAAGACCATGGAGCTGCAAGTAATTAAACTCTATGCGTAAAACTTCATCGAAAAAATTCGTCCTTCTCTTTATAAAATCAATGAATATTTCAATCATATCAGCTACGCAGACTCCATGAAATAAATGATTTTGTGTTAAAGAAATACTGCAATTCTAATACAACTCTTTGTACATATTTTGCTGTTTGCATTTTACGTAGGTGAAAAATAGGCTTCTCGGTAGAAATAATCGAATTTGGATGAGCATTTAAACTCAAATATATTGTAATTGCGTTGTTTGAGTATGTAAATGCACAGATTTAAGCAAAAATAAAGTGGGTTTAGGACGGATACAGCACACAATATGAATTAAAAAGAACGTTAAAAATCACGATTTTGAGACAAGATGGATTCCATATATCATTTTGAAGTGGGTCATATCATGGTCACGTGATGGCTTCAAATAAGAGGTGTTATTATTATTATAATTTTTATTTTAAAAAGTACTGAATAAATTTCGCTGAATTTTTTTATATATTTTATGGAACAATTAGAATATTACCTAAAATTTTCGAAGCAATTTGTGAATTTGAAATCCGCTTAAAAAATGTTTGAAGAATGAGGTCCCATAGGGCTCAATATATTTCATTTTTTCAACCCGGATTCAATCCAAAACTAATTGGGTGATATTATTCATTTATGTTCCCATAGGTCCTACAGACCGTCTGAACAACATACTAAAATTTCATTTTGACTAAGTCATTTTTATGGCAGTTATCGTGCCAACGGACAGACAGACACAGACAGACAGACAGACAGAATGAACAAAGTCATAAACACTTTTCAACTTTGTTGTAAAGTGTTAACAAAAATATTTTAATTATAATCATTTTGAACATCCAATTTTAATTCCACTGTTCCTTTTTTGTGTTTTATTCATTAGCAAGTAGGAAAACTGTTCTTTCTTAAATCTAAAACTTTGAATGCGATGGAGCACTATTCTCGTGGAACAAAAAGAGGGATCTACTTTATTTGTCGCATGACCCGCCATCTCTGATTGAATGAAGCTAGAAAAGGTTTACCGTTACAACAAAGAATGTTTTCACTTTAGCAATCCCATTAAATGGAAATGAGGGAGGTCATCAATCTAATGAATACTCTTTTGTTAACGGGTAAAACCTACCCCCATTGTTGTCAACAATAGGCAGGCAATGACATCTTAAGAGGGGACATGTATATTCTTGAAAGGAATCTATTGAAACAGAGTGTAGATAGTTTCATATTTATACATAGTTTAATGGACCTTCTTTTTTCTTATTTTGAATATTAATATTAACATGAAGAAGGATTCAATGTATTAATTCTTGGTTTAAGTTGGTTATCGAAAATCTAAAATCATAAAGTTACCGTAAAAAATTTGTTTCAAGAGTAGCACGTTCTGCACAGTAATATTTTATATATTTTGAGTGTGTACCATATGATATATTGTATTGTGTCATAACACATTTGTATCATATATACGCTTTTAAATACTATGACCTGAACTCCACATACGACTTTTAAGTGTAATGAGAACGGGTCTCAGTTTTAGATATACATTTTGTATAAAGGTTACGCTACTAGATACGTTACGTTCACCAACTCTCGTTTTCAATGTATTCATATTAACTTTCAAAAGCAAAATTGTGTTTTATTCACATCCGATTTGTGTCAATTTTCACAAACATGATTGCGTCAAATAACCTTGAAGCATATGGTGTGCTATTAAATGCATATATATAAATTAGTGCTACTATGTCCTTATAATATCATGTAATGGGAGTTGTAATAATTACTATAATATTGAAGAGAAATTTGATTTCACTCATGTGAAAGGTTTGGTCAACACAAGCCAAAAGAAAGATGGTAACAAGAATACTAAACTCGTATTTTGTTTATCTCGTAGTATCAATATGTTAAGCACAATATGAAATATTTTAATTCGAAATATATTTGCCAAAATTAAACAGATGATATAAGGAATTGAATATATCAATCACTCCTGTAATATTATACATGAGGACCGTAATTCATGCAATTCACTGGAAATATAATATTATTCACTTATAAACTTTATTTTTCTATCCATTTCTATATTATTTAAACCGGATAAATAAAATTAAAATCATCTGCTGTATAAACGCATTTTATATTCGCCAGTTACTAACTAGCATTATATATTTTTTCAAATATTCGAAAAAAAAATTGTCTGCACAATGTTTGTTACTTCTGTGGGATGTATTTTTCATAATATCTTGATTTGCGTCTTTTATTAATATCTTGACAACCCCTGGGCCTAGCAATTCACTTAAGGCCAGAAATATAAACAAGGTTATCCGCGGTTGATACACACACACACAGATATATATATATATATATATAGTAACTTACTAAACCATGTATGTATCTCAACTTTATAACTTAACCCCAATACCGAGTGCATTCTTATGGCGGAACACAGAAAGAGGAAGCCCGATAGTGTTCAAAATTTCAAAAAATTAAAGTGTAAAAAAAAAAAACAGTGAAATACCAAATTTTATGTTACCATGATTAGCAAAAAACGTAGGGATTTTTTTTAAATTATACCCTTTTATTTTTTGTAATGTATCTATGTTAAATGTATGAAAAATGTATTTTTTTATTTTGTATGTCACTTAAATGTATGAAAGACAGCGGAATACTAAATTTGGATTTTATTCCCAATAACGAGTACACACTTATGGCGGGCCCAGAAAGATCTAGCCCGATGGGGTTCAAAATCCAAAAAATTAAAATGCAATACAAAAAGCAGTAACATACCAAACTTTATGTTACCATGTTTAGCAAAATACATAGTACTTTTTTAAACATTCATGTGGCAGGCACAGAACGAGCAAGCCCGATAGGGTTCAAAATCCAGAAAATTAAAATGTAACACAAAACACAGTATCATACCAAACTTTATGTTACCATGGTTATGTTACCATGATTCAGTTAGCATGATTATCAAAAAACGTAGTATTTTTTTAAATTATCCCCTTTTATTATTTGTAATGTATCTATGTTAAATGTATGAAAAATGTATTTTTAATACCTATATACTCAAATGCTTTAATACGTATATACTTAATACGTTTTATACATAATACATTTTATCCGTAATACGTTTTATACTCATATGTATGAAAGACAGCGAAATACCAAATTTGCACTTTATAATTTAACCCCAATAACTAGTACATTCTTATGGCGGGACCTAAACGAGCAAGCCCAATAGAGTTCAAAATTCAAAAAATTCAAATGTGA
The DNA here is from genome assembly GCA_951213105.1 of Amaurobius ferox. Lineage (NCBI taxonomy): Eukaryota > Metazoa > Arthropoda > Arachnida > Araneae > Amaurobiidae > Amaurobius > Amaurobius ferox. The sequence continues at coordinate 133,589,864 of OX578139.1, forward strand.
CGCAAAAAACAGTACCATACCAAACGTTATGTTACCATGATTAATGGAACCTAATTAGTTAGGCCCTCAAAGACGAAGAATCACGCTGCAAGCACCAGATCAATTTAAATTAAAGGTAAAAAAATTAATCGATTCATAAGCAGAATATCAACTAAAAAAATTGATATATCCCAAAAATATGAAGTGCATCAATACGAGAAGTCAAAGTGAAGCTACCCCATCTGTTATGAATCAACAAAATACACAAGTCGCCTTCTGTAGCACAAATAACAGTTACTTTTGCACTAGACAATATTTCAAAACGTTCCAAATATATGTGCAATGCAGTACTTTACATGTCATCTTTCTAGATGTTAAAAATTTCATTCACCAAATTTCATTTGGGAAAGTCACTAGCCGAATACTCATCGAAAATCAACAGTCTTACAATAAACACTCCCGAATAATGTAAATCGTTGAAAATTTCGATTTTTCCAGTGTTCCTTTTTAAACTGTTCGCCCGTGCATCAAATTTCAAAGATATGTTTCACTTCCGACTGGGCATTTCTCACTTATTCAGCCAATGTAAGTGTACAACATCATGCTCTTTATTCCTATTTAAAGATTTCTCAAGTCTAAAATTTTCAGTCTCTATCTCATTGCAAAGTCGGTTCTACCATCATTTCACAATTCTAACGTTTCGGTGTGATTAAATGAACGTATTTAAAAATATAAGGTTTTTTTCCTGAGATTTTATCGATTAATTGACCCGTGTCTTAAATTTCAAGTCTTTATCTTTCAATTCACTTTTCGAACATTGGTATGTAGAGTCCCCACCCCACCCCTAACACACACGTTCACACTTAGAAAACCTTGATTTTTTTTAATCCTACGATTCAACAGTACATTGAATTTCAAGTCTATATTTCATTTAAAATAAAGTGTTTCCCATTTATTTCGCAAATATAACTATTTGGTGTGCGACACCCTTAAAGAAGCAAATATTGGAAAACAGAAATAGTATATTTTCTTCATTCCAATATTCAACCCTCACATACAATTTATAATCTATATCTGTTCGTGACGTATTTTTTCCATCATTTCACCTATCGAATGTTTTGGTGTGAAGCACCCCCTTTGCTAAACATTTTTGAAAAATTCGAGTATTTCCGAGGATTTTATTAATTAATTGACGCGTGTAAAAAATTTGAAATCACTATCTCTTTTACATGAAAACGTTTATCAAATCGAGCATTTTCGTGTGCAGAACCTTTAAAGTTGCAAATATTGAAGAACTCCAATCACACACTTTCATTCTTTCGAACTTTTTACCATACACCAAATCTAAAGTCTCTAGTTCATCGCGAAGCATGCTTTTTCTATCATTTCACTTTTCGAAAGTTTTGGGGTGGAGTACCTACCCCCTTAAATGAACATTTTTTAAAACTCTATTCTTAGGTATTTTATCACATAATTGACCCACATGCCAAATATCAAACTGCTATCACAACTAAAAGGGGGGGGAGGTTCTCATTTATACTGCAAATCGAATATTTTTGGGTTCAGAACTCCCTTAAGTTAGAAAATATTGGAAAACTGAAATTGCACACTTTCTTCCTTTCGAACTGTCTACCAGTACAGAAAACTTGAAGTCTCTACCTCATCCCTAAGGCGGTTCTTTATATTTTCATCATTCGAACGGTTTTCTGTGGAGCATTCCCTTAAATGAACATTTTTGAAAAACTCCATTTTTCTCGGGGTTTTATTATCAAATGACTAGACCATACACCAAATTTTAAGTCTTTCTCAAATATTAGCGGAGGGGCTTCTCATTTGTTTGGAAAATTAAACATTTTAGTGTGGGACATCCTCCTAAAACATCAAATATTGGAAATCCGAAATTGCACACTTTCTTCCTTTCGAACGATTACTCCATACACCAAATTTTAAGGCTCTATTTCATCGAAAAGCATGCTTTTCTATCATTTTACTTTTGGAACGCCTTGAAGTAAAGCATCTATAGACATTTTCGAAAAATTCGAACGTTCCAGAGGGTTTTGTCGAACGATCGACCAGTGTACCAAATTTCAAATCTCCATGATTCGGGAAGTGCCCAAAATAGGTTCAGATGGACAATTAGCAATTAGTACATACTAGCCGAATACCCGTTTAAAATCAACGGTCTTACAATAAGCAATTCCCCAAAAAAGTAAACTTTTGAATTATTCTATTTTACCAGTGGTCCTTTTCAAACTATTCATCAGTGCACCAAATGTTAAAAATATGTCTCACTCCATACTTGGTATTTTCGACTGCAGTCATCCGGGCAAATTATAGGCTGAAAACGAATAACATTATTTTTTATCTTTCATATTAAATTACAAAAAAATTAAAATTGAAACTTTTTTGCATTTAGACCAATGATACCGGTAATATTTTGAAATCACGTATTAAATAAAATATGATTTTGAAACAGTTGTTTATAGTTCTTTAACTTCGATGTCTGTAGAGAAAGCTGCTCCAAATAATGTTGCAGTTAATCAAAATAGATAAAAGAAACTTTTATTAAGACGTTGGTTGATTATCAAGAAAACGTAATTCTCCCAGGGGTTACTAATTTGTCCCTTTTATGCCTTGATCTAACCGTTTTATTAAGACATTTAGTCACAGAAATCCACGTGTAGCCATTGTCATTTAGTCCTACATTTAGCCGTAGGCAGTTATGAATTAATCATTTTCTAGCTGATAATTTGAGTAAAAAATTCATACTTAAATTATTTAGCCTCAAAATCAAACCAACAAGACTTATAGATTATTTCATATATTATTAAATTATTATTAGCCGAATGCCCTTTGAAAATCTATTCACAATAAGCACCACCCGAATTGATTTCACAGTAAGCACCACACGAATAACGTGAATTTTTGAATAATTCAATTTATCTAGTAATCATTTTCAAACTGTTTACCCGTGCACCAAATTTTAAAAATATATTTCACTTCAGACTTGGCATTTTTGAATGCAGTTATTTAGGCCGATCATAAGTCGAAAACGAATAACTTTATTTTCTATATTTTATATTAAATTACGAAAAAATTAAAAAATACATTTTGCGTTTAGACCACATATACCGGTAATATTCTAAAATCACATAGTATATAAAATATGATTTTGTAAAATTGTTTGTTAGTGCCTGCAGTTGATGGCCGTCAAGAAAACTGCTCCAATTAATTAAGGTTGCAGTTAATCAAAATAGGTCAAACAAACTCCTATTAGTTGGTTAATTATCAGGAAACGAACTTCTCACAGGGTTACCAATTTGTCTGCTATTCTTCCTAGATCTAGCCATTTTTCAAGACATTTAGTCGCGAAAATCCACGTGTAGCCTTTGTCATTTAGTCAGCGGCGGTTATGAATTAGTCATTTTCCAGTTATTAATTTCAGTACAAAATTTAAAATTAAAATTATTTAGCCTCAAAATCAAACCTACAAATCTTACAGATCATTCAATATATTATTAAATTATTATTAGCGGAATTCCCGTTAATAAAATATTTTACAATAAGCACCCTCCGAATAACGTGAGTTTTTGAATAATTCAATCTTTCTAGTGATCATTTTCAAATTGCTTACCCATACACCAAATTTCAAATATATATCTCACTTCAGACTGGGAGTTTCTCATTTATTCAGCCACAAATATTAGAAAGCTGAATTTATACACTTTATTCCTATCTAACAATATATTTCATCTTGCAGCAATTTTAAAGACTCTATCTCATTCCAAAGTCAGTTTTACTATCATTTAACATTTCGAACGTTTTAGTGTGATTATATGAACGTTTTTCAAAAATACGGTTGTTGGGTTTGGAAATTGGCATCATATTTAATTGTTTATTTTTGCACGCGAAATCACAACACGTGAAGAAGAGAATGAAGATGAATTAAGCATATTAGAATGTCGATATAATGGTTTTCTAACTGATTTCAGTCAGATATATTTTGGATCGAAATTAAAGAGTTGTGCTTTATATTGAAGTTGTAATTTAAAAATGAATTCATCTTTCATCGAGTATCCCAAATTGGAATGTAACCAAATATAGAATCTTTACAACGTTTTTGCCTAAATGGGGATTTATGATATCTAGCAGGACAGGCAATGGCATTAGACAGCAAGATGCCAATGTATTGCCAATGTAATGCAGCCCTGACCCTAGAGGTCATCATGTCATCAAGTGCCATACATAACGGGGCGTCAAGCGCAGGTTGGGTCGAGCCAGAGCAATACTGGAGACTAAAGGGAAAACTATGGAATTTATTAAAAGGTTAACCAATACGGAAGTGTTACCGCATCACACTGAGGTCAACCAATGGTCGCAGATATGGCGTATCATACCTCAGGAAAAAATAGGTGGAAACCGATAGAATGTTCTACAGATTCAAAGATATGAAACAGAGATGAGAAAAGATTCAGATATGAAACAGAGACCAGATCAGAACAGATTTAGATGAGATCAGTAGTAGAAGCGAATTCAGTAATGTAGTGAGAGATGTAAGTCAGAGAGTAAGAGAGACATGAAACAGAGATCAGAACAGATTTAGATGAGGTCAGTAGTAGAAGATTCAGAGAGATATGAGAGCAAGAAATTCAAAGTAATGTAGTGAGAGATGTAAGTTAGAGTAAGAGAGATATGAGTAACAGTAACAGGTTACCAGAGGAAGACACCCATTGAAATATTCATGAGGTTACTCGCACGCAGTGATAATGTGTCAGCGTTCAGACGACAGTCAGTAGTGTGTCGTCATATAATGGAGACATAGGTTGTCGAAGAGGCAATGCCAATAGCAGGTTCTGTAAATGCTTATAATGAATGGCAGTTGGATGTGTGCCAATGTCCAAAGACGAAATTGGAGGTATGTATCTATCAAATACTGTAATCGGTCATAACTAGTTTGATAATAATAAGTTATCTGGTAGCACATGCCCAATCTCCTCCTGAATTCTATGTGATAATTGTTATAATTATTTTAATAATGAATATAATGTTTTTAATAAATAATATATTTTAAGTTAAAATGGGTGCAAATAATTGTGAGTAGTATTGTTAACAGATTTCATTCTAGAAACTCCTACCCAAGATATTATATGGTAGGTTTTAAAGTGGCACAATGCAATGTTATATGACTTCCTCCAAACGACCATGTTTTAGAGTTCAATTAAATGTAAGCTTTTCATTCTTATATCTTTTAGCACCACAGTTTGTAATTTGTGAAAACTATATTACTGCTTCGAAATTCAAATCCGAAGTTGAAAATCCTTGTATGTTCAAAAGCTAATATTTGGAAGCTTATTCACGTTTTAACTACGGCGGTCCAATAATTGTTCCACTGAAAATCTCTTCTCCTAGAGAGGCACTGGTTCAACTGCTGTACCAGTCTTTTTAACCCCCATTTTTCTAGGAAAGGAGGGGGACGCATATTGTACCTGCCTGCAGCTCTTCCTCCAAGTTTCTTCTGCCGGAAGGGGGAAACCAGTTACGAACAACAGACGAGTTCCTTGAAGGTATTTATTTACAGAGGTGGAATTTTCATTTATTTTGGCGTTCTGGAGTTGAAAAAGTTATTAGATGATAAGTCTTGATAAAGAATATGATTCTGAATTAACTTCCAACATAAACCGAGAGTCAATCTTCACTATCATTTGGCATAATAGACACATTTTATATATTTGAAGACAACTTATTGTTTTAGTGGTTTTTCATTGATAGTTAGCAATTTGTCCATTTCCCTAAAACATAAACAGAACCTGATCGTTTTCAGTACTGATAACTGATCGATTCCAATATTGGAAAATTGTGAAATATTTATTTTCAATGTTTGCGTGTTTTGAAAGCTAAGCTGTATTATACACAAAATTATGTTTCAATATGCTATTCGATTTTAATTAAAATTTAACTAAAAATGTAATTGCTTTTTATATATATTTTTCTATATATCAGTAAACAGACGTAATGCATGCATAAGAATTTCAAATCCTTTGTCTGATTCCATAGAATCGCGCTCCATTATTCCGCAAACTATGATCGATTTTTCTTTCAATGGCATAAATCATATTCTGCAGTAAATTGTCTGACTTTTACGTGAAATTTCATTTACGACTACAGAAATAAAATCCCAAAATTTAGGATCAAAACCCTAAATAGGATTATAGAGCAATTTATTTTCTTATGTGCCCCGAATTAGATTTTATCTCATATTGCACTGGTATTTCAGTTTGATCGTTTATTTTATGAGTGACTCCATTTTATCAGACTTCAGTGTTTGGGGACAAAATATTGCGCGAGATTTCATAGAAACATATTGAAAAGAGCTTCCATATTTTATCTGAAACAAAATTTCTTTTCATATCTTTTCTAGAAAATTCTATTTCAAAGTACTTTATTTTTTAGAATTGCCTATTTCTGTCAGTTTTTTGGTTATTCTTTGTGAATCTTGGCAAAAATGAAAATAAAAAAACTGCTTTTCATGTTTCGCCTCCGGATTTTCATAGAAAGAGTTTAGTTGTTTTCAGCTTATGTTTAAAAACAATATTTATTTTAATGAAAAGTTCTTAAATTGCTTAAATTGTATTAAAACAAAAATGAAAAAATTATTATTAATATATATATATATATATATATATATATATATATATATATAAATTGAAATTTTTTAATCCAAACCTATTAATAAATTACGGTAAGTACAAAAAACCTATGTCTAGTATATCTGTTACAAATAAGCAACTATAAACCATGACTAAGTATAAAAATAGAAAGTAACTTATCACTATAACGGAAAGGGGATGCGGGCAATATTAGTATACGAAACGCACAATAAGACAGGAATATTTATAAATATATATAAAATAAAAAATCAAATACGGCAAAAATGATAAAATGCAATAATAATTATCTCAAGATTAAAGATGAAGACATGGAGAACAATCAATTGAAACTACACAAATAACGGCAGTTCGTTTGAAATTGCATTCTCTTCAGGACAGCCGTTCAATTCCAATTAAAACCGCCGATAGAATAGCCAGTTTCTAACAATGACGATAGTATTTAACTCTGCACACCATTGGAACTGCCCACTGGCTAATGGAATGAGAAATAATAAAAACCACGTTCAATATGAACCAGAAATATAAAAAACAGAAACATTAACTCACAGGCACAGGCACCACTTTGGATTCGACATGTTCGCAGGGAAACATTAGACAGAGCATTCTACATACCTCCGTCAAAACGAGTGGGCACCTGAATGAATACACTTAAACGAAAAATAAATTGTATGAAGATTTTCAAAAATAGTGATCAGTAAAGGACATTTATTACAGTATAGGACATTTATTTTGTACATTTATTTATCAGTATAGTACTTTTATTTTTCATTTATTACTATTTTTCACTTACATAGCATGGCTAATTTCAGTACAAATGTCGACGCTAGGACTTGTTAATTACTCGTCTTTGCCTTGAAACGCCTATTATGCGTGTATTGATTAGTTCATTTCCATACAAACGTCATTTATTTAGAATATAAATTTAAAATACTTTATTTTATTGAAACAATTTTAAATATGTTTATAATAAACTGAGAATAACGCCGCCAAACGAGGCAGTTCCAGGACACAGATGATTTCACGCGGGGTGTGGTAATCGGACTCAGAAGGGTAGGTTAGTCCATACGTCAAATCTCAGCGGACAGCCACCTACACGCGTCCATGGTTCACCAGCTGTGGCGGAGATGGTTGTAACAAGGAATGTGGTACGTTTAGGAAGTGCTGGTACGGTCAGGGCTATGTCAGCACGCATGGACCGACGGATCCGATGGCAAGCGTTGGCGGACAAGCAGGCCACTTCCGTCGCCATTTTACAGCATGGCACTACCCTCCATTCAGGGTTGCCAAATGCCATTTACCAGCAAGATAATTTCCGACCACACAGGGCACGCATCAGCCAACACACCCTGCAAGGTACCCAGGTGCTTCCCTGGTCACCAGTGTCCCGTGATTTCTTACCAATCGAACACGTCTGGGATTTGATTGAACGTCGCTTGCTTGCGCTGTCACAGCCGCGTTTAGAAGACGAACTCTGGCAAATGCTTGACAGGAAATGCGCAGTCATCCCTCAAGGCACCATCCGCAGGCTCATTAATTCTGCACCAAGACGTGTTGCTGCCTGTATCACCGCCCGCGGTTGTCCTACAACCTACTGAGCAGACGGCCTTATCGCTATGCATATATATGTATCATGTTGCAGTAAACATCATTTACTGTTCGTTGTTGTCTCTCTCTGTGTGCCTAATTTCATCACTTACAGCCCATACCTTCTTATTGTCTCATTTTCACTGTTACGATTCAGATATACAGTTTAGATATAAACTGCGAGCAACATGAAGAGCAATTTTACAGTCGACAATGTTACCAAATGAAAGTTTTAGAAATTGAGTTTTAAGTCAATTAAAAAGCCGCTGTGCATGACAGCTTGGAATATGGTATGAGTATTATATGCCCTCTATAAAATATTTTGTGGTGTCCATGTAACCACAAAGGGCATTTGATAGTGTATAAAGTTTGCATTTGAGTTCAGAGCATGGTCTGGAGCTGACGTGCGGATGCATTTGTATATAGAGAATCCACACCTCAGTGGCACACTCATTTCGGATTTTTCAATGTTGGTCACTATTCCACTTAGAACAGATACGCATATTATAAATTCATATATATATATAGTTATATAAATACCGATACATATCATAAATTCATGAAATTTCTTTGCCTTTTAATTCAATCTTAATTCGAAGGTGGTTTCAATAGGCAGCAAACTTCTACTGATTCTTAATAATATACACAAGACAATATAGGAAGACTGAATGCACCAACGAAAATAAGTAAATATAAGAAAATCCATACAGATGCTGATCACAAACCGTTACATGCAAAATAATTGAATTTACTGGAGCGAAGCCATCGCATCTCCCATTTTTGAGTGACTTCAATGTCTGTGATTGAATGACCTTAGAACAGCAAATCCAAAGTTCATCAAATTTTATGTCTAATTATTGGTCGATAAATTTAAGATTTTCTTTATTCTAAACTGGAAAATTTTGTCTGGAATAGAAGTAATTTGGCCAATCATCATACACCCACAAAATGCTAAACCCAAACCCAAGAACGAAATTCAAAACTTTTTATTTAGCGGTTAAGATACTCAAATGTTTTGAAAACTAGAAATGCAGGTATATTTTATTGCAACCATTTTTATTTGCTGGGGATATATCACAAATGAAAAATTTCGTTATAATTTGAAAGCCTTAATTAGAAGATAGCAATTTTCACCAAACAGCATTATAAATTTAATATTTTGCTGCACATAGATTTTTTTAATTCGGTGTGTTTTTCGATATTTTAAATAAATCGTAATAATTGATATTTTAAAATTTGAATCATTCAAACAATAGCATCGATGGATCAGTTTCAAGGACTGATCTTCATGCATCCGTCCTCTTGAAATGATATATATCTGCACTAGCAGCAAGAAATTTGCAGTAAAAGAAAGTTTGTGAATATTTGGGGTAACTCACAATTCAGACGTACCAAATAGCTGGTAGCATTTTTCCTGAAAATTTTACTCAGACTACACGTGACGTCAACTGCAAATTTATAGCCACAGAACCCCCTGCAGGGAACGTTCCCAAAATTGCAGGTATCACATTGCAGATATCTGCATTTATTGCCTGGTTTTGCACATATTATACGCTCGTTAACATGAAATGAACGATATCTGCAATGACAGCAAGAGACTTGCAATATGCCAAAGACTTTCGAATGTCGATGTGAAAGTAAATTAAGAATCTGCTTAGGGATTTGATATCGGGTTGAATACCAAGTTTATTATATTCTTTTCCAGAAGAAGGGGACATTACTGCAATTTCTCACATTATCTAACTCTCTAAGCCTAAACGATATTTTCACGACTGTTGTCGAAGTATCCGACAAGTATCCACTTTCTATACTCACAATGGCTCTTAGTGCGAGATCTTATCTATACAACAGCTCATTTCCGATATTTACGCTACGAAAGATCCTCCGCTGCGATAAACACCCTTCCAAATCGATTTCAGCTTCTTGGGCTGGAGAATTTTAGCGAGATATTTTTCACTTATTGCACGTTAAGAGTTGTTTCTCGAAAGAAATATGCTTTTAAGACTTGTTTATTTTTATAGAATAGCCATTTACGGTGGTAATTAGAGCCATGAGAAGATAAAGGTTTTAGTAAGAATTTATCTTCTTAAATTTGAAAAATAATGGGAATGATTATAAATTTCTCATACTGTGATACAAAGATTGTATCGTATCATGGAACAATTTTTAATTCCAGATTTTGAACAAAATGAATATTTAAATACTTTGTAATGTTCACTTCAAACATAAAAGGAAAAATAATTGTTTGAGTACCTTAATAAATAGAACACATGGCTAATTCAAAATCGGATTTTCAATTACCCTCTGAGGAAAGGGTTGTTTAAAAAGGACCTCGAGACTCCATTTCGTGGTGGTTACATATTGTAGTTCACTGATAACTAAATAATTCTAAAATTGGACTGTCTGCCGGATGTTATTGTGAATGTCAGCAGTTTTAATTTCTGGAAAGTAACGGAAAACATAGTGCTATTCTTTAAGTAACAGAGCAAATGAGTGAGTTTTTAGATTAGAGGTGACTCTTCGATTCCAAATAGAACGAGGAGGGTGTAGGGCTCACTTCAAATTTAGAAGGAAATGCAAATGTATCAATAGCTAAATTGATACAGCATTTTCTGACCATTTAAGATGATGTCCATGAATATGTATATACACTTATGTTCAAAAGTTCATAATTCGTAAAATGCGAAAAATTCGGAGTTAATACGGATACAATGGTTCATAATCAAGTGTGGAGAATCGTGGGATGAAGGTAAACCATTGTGCATATGAAAAACAGTTCAGTTGCTGTTGACATGCGCAAAGCACGCACCAGCGAAGGTGGGAACGAATATAAAACGACCTTGAGCGGTTTGGCCAGTTGAGGCAGAATTTCGCAATTGATATGGTACGGAGCGTCGTTAACAATCAAAAAGGACTAAAGATGTCACAAAGATACCAACTGGACATGTTTATGAGGGGACGAATTACTGGAATGCTGGAATCCGGTCGATCCAAAACCGAAGATCCGGTCGATTTTTAATGTTCCTATGTGTGTGATCTCCAGACTGTAGCAGAGGTTCCAAGTCACTGGAGATGTTACCAGACGACCAGTACCAGGTCGGCCAAGGGTAACAACCGGTGGGTAAGACCGGTATTTGGTGATAAATGCGCAACGTCAGAGGAACCATTCTGCCAGACAACTAGGTTCAGCCCTGACAGCTGCACAGGAGTAACTTTTTCGAGACAAACTGTTTACACGATATTCAGACACGTTGATCTCTATGCCAGACGACCATCAGTTTTCAACTTCCTGACGTCTGCACAGAAACTTGCTTTTGAACATCGATAGTGGAGTGGACAACAGTGGAGCAATACCATGTTCAATGAAGAGTCCATGTTTAGCCTCAAACTGATTATCATCGTACCATGATCTGGAGAGAACGTGGAATGCATTTTCACCCCGAAGCATCACGGAAAGACATATTTTCCGTTTGGGGGAGTCATGGTCTGAGCAAGCCAATGATGAACGGCCGCACAAACCTCCACATCTTTGACACGGGTCGATTAAAAGTCAAAGATACAGTGACGAAGTCCTTGAGTCTACTGTTTGATTATTTAGATGTGCTGTTGGTCCTTATTTCATATTCATGTATGATAACCCAGCTCCTGATCGTGCTGCCTTGGTCGACGTCTTCCTTCAAACTGAAGATATCTAGCACATGCAGTGGCCTGACAACTCTCCTGATCTGAATCCAAAAGAGCATGTGTGGGATATACTCGGGATACATCTTGCAGATTGACACTCGTATAGTGACCTTTTTTCTTTCAACCCTTCTTTTTGGATAATAAAAGCCGTGATTATCCTTGTTTTGAGTTGTTTACTTCTTGTATAACCCTGTCACATCCCCATACAGCGTTTCCTCCCACTCCGATGTAGATTTCCTGAAATTTTCACATAAACAGCAACTATGCTTAAATGTTGGACATGAGTGTATATGTCTGTGAAGTACGAAAGCAAATCACACTGCCTTACCTTGCTCAAATTAAGCTTTATTCCATCATATTCAATTTTCTGTACCTATAAATTCATTTTAAAGACTTTACTCTACATTTTGAGATCTTTAACTTAACTATTAAGTGATAAAATATACCTTTATTTTCATTTTTCAAGAGTGATTGGAAAATTCTGTAGCTACTTGTTAGACGTAGCATTGAAATTAAAGAATGTTTGGGTTTATTCAGCTCCATGTTACGTTCCTAGATATCAGTTTTTGGGATTTTTCACGTGTACAAGTTAAGTTTCCTCTCCACGATAGTTACGTGTCCCTACTCTTAGTAAATTGTCGTTCCGTATTTTCAAGGACAAATAAAATTGACATAAAGTATACTTTTGTTTGGCATAAGATAATTTATAGGTATAAGATGCATACGCTTTAACGCATGCTACCAAAATTAAAATAATTTAAAAATGCATTTTTACATATAAACCTCGCTTATATACATCTACTAGGAAGCTACCGCACCCTGCTTGTTGTCGCTCGCCAGCGTCTTACCTAACGTGTCGCTTCACATGGCCCCGACAGCGCCCCATGATCGCTGTCGGCGCTTACTGCTTCAAAACATTTTGATTGGAGACTGCATCTTCCAGCAATGACAGTAAAACTGGTCGTTTTGCCTGATGACCTACGTAAAAAAGTTGAAACATATTCAGTAAGTCGTAAAATGTTAATTTTCTGTTAAACGTTATAACGCTAAGCGTTACTCTCTACACAGTAATATAAGAAAGTAAGAAAACTGAACTAGTCCCTTTTTATTACTTGTTGTCTTTAAAAATCCTTTTTCTTCAAGTTTGAAAATATGTTTTCGCAAGAGCAGAAGAAATTCTTGTCCTCACAACTGACTACACTGACTACAACTTCCCAGTGACTACAGTGTAAATAAAAATGCCAGATTGCTCTGGTTAATTTGGTTCTGCCATGGAAGAATGATCAGGGACTTTATAACTCACCTAGGAGATTTGTCCATCAGGTGAGGATTAACATGAGGTTTATATGCACAGCAGAGAAGGCTCAGAGCTTGCTTCGTTCTGACTGGCAGCAGAGGTACCAAAACTGGAATTTCATCATATATAGAGATATTTATTTTTGTTAATATGGACAGAAAACTGTTTTCAATTGCCAGGGTACTCTATTTGATTGCGCTAATTAATAGTCATAACAGAAATCGCCTGCAGGGGGCGTTCTCAGAAATATTTAATACATAATATTGAATGCATACACGTTGAAGGTATATCTATGGACTGGCAGATATATCCTTAGACCATAATCCATAGACTGGTTTTGCACTTATTATGCTCTCGTCAGAATATAATTGCAACGGCAGCAAGAAAATTTGCAATATATGCGATTGGGTCACAGAAATGTGGCATTTAGAGTTTTCTTGCCGATACCAGCTATTCCATGCTGACACGTGGCTATAATAAGAGCGAAACCGGTGCATTTGCAATAAGAATTCTTTCGAAAGAACTTGTTTATTTTCAAACGTAATGAATGATATTTGTTGATGTTTTACTAGACACATTTCAGAAAAGCTTAATTTAATATTTGAAATATTTTAGCATACGCAGTTAGACCAGATTACACAATTTTCATGTAATCTAAAATTTCACAATTCTCGTAAGTCATTGTTTAGTTGTGCAGGGAGAACACCTTAGTTCGAGTTGAAGACCCAGACCGTCCGACTCGTCCAAAGGACTAAGAGCAGCTATTTGGACGGCCGGACCTTAGTTCGAGTGTAACTCTTCATCTTCTGTATAAAACTAGAAAAGCTTTACAGTTGCAACAAAGAATAGTTTATCTTTAATAATTCCTCGAACTGAGAAAGCCATAAATCTAATGAATAGTTCTTATTATCGGTTAGAGCTTACTCATATTGTTAGGGCTTACCCCCGACAATCGATATGCTGGATCTAGAATTTTAATTGAAGAATTCAAATACCCTTAATGGGGTTTTAATAAAATAGATCGAATTATTTCATCTTTATTCACGCTTAGTTATTTGCAAACATGAGCAGGTTAAGGGCTGGCGGATTAATGAATGTAATAATAATAAGATTATGTATTACCTTCAACCAGTATGTTTCAAATGATATACTGTAAGGAGGACATTATACATATTTTGGGGATAATTATGCCCAATTTTCACACTGAAATTCACAGAATTTTACTATCTTCTAACCTTCCATAGAACACTTTTCCGCCTTCTGCCTCCCTCTTATATTTTTCTGTAAATATACTACTAATTGTATGGGAAGTAATATAATTGCATTAACAGGAAAAAAATCACTGATTATTATATTTATTTACCAAGTAAAGCAATCTAATCTAAATTGAAATGATTTCCTTGTGCAGTATAAACCGCTAAACTTGAATCACTTATCCTGTTATGAATTTGTCAGTTTTAATAATATCTCATAGTATTTAAGCTAAAACTGTGATGTAGGCAGTAGCAGTTTCAGATTACCATTTATAAACACGATAGACCCGCAGTCATTTGGTGCTCCACTCCTCTCCTCCATATGAGTTACACAAAATTCAACGATGAGTAAAACTTACTAATTTGAACTTAGATGTTATAGAAATTATTTTTGTAAAAATGGCGAAAAACCTATCTTGTGCAATAATAAAAAATAAAATTTTACTAATACAAATATCATTGATTAGAATAGTTCATAGATGATTTAATGGGGTTTACAAATATTTCTAATTATGCACAACTAGAACGAATTTCCTTGCGTTGCTCGGTTAGTAAATTAGCGTACGCTACTTAAATAATAGATATACATATAACATCACTCAATTTCCAAATCACCAGATTCGAACCAAAACCATTCGGGGTGTTGTATACAACACGGGTGTAATACGTCTCAAATAAGCTCCGTTGATAAGTCTTGCAATTCTCCGATCATGTGAATAAATACTTGGTACGCCGACCGTTGGTATAGAATGGTACAAATATATATATATATATATATATATATATATATATATATATATATATAACGACACAAGTTGTTGAATTTTACTAACAACGAGAGATACATGTGTGATTGCCGTTTCCTGGGGGAGGCAATCAAGGAGGGTTAGCGTTACGTGGATGATATCCTATGCGGATTTGAGGATAGTGGTTATACAATGAGGTTTGACTTTTATCCTCCATGTTTAACTTTAATAGAAACACCTCGCAATGAGGATGAAAGTCTGGATTTTTTAGATCTCACTATAATGAAGCCTGCCACTATACAATGTTATCGTATTTACGATAAGCGAAGCACCTTTGGTTTTGATATCAAATATTTGACGTCATGGACAACTAGTCTACACCGTAACATATTCAGAAATCTGATAATAAATCAACTGAAACGACACAAGTTGTTGAATTTTACTAACAACGAGAGATACATGTGTGATTGCCGTTTCCTGGGGGAGGCAATCAAGGAGGGTTATCCTCCCGCTTTTCTGATAAGATTGGTTTCCAATTATAATGGTTTAACTGCAGCCGAAACCAGGAAGAGATACTTTGGAATGATAACAACATAAGACTTTTCGGATATCGCCTAATGGCGGGAATTGTAATACGCAGAGGGTGACGTGTTTTTATGCGAAATTGAGGATCATAAATCAGATAGCTCAATAAGGCTATACAACGGAATTTTATAGCTGGGGCTATTTTAATGTGGAAACATTATAAGCGTTATCCAGACTGTAAGTTCGTGATTGTGAGGGTTTTCTGAAATATCGGACGAACTATTAATATTTACTTTAGTAATATGTGAAAGTCATATGTGAAAGTGGTAAAGAATCAACAAGTTATGTGTTGTTCCATGGGAAGGTGTAATGCGTAGAGTTTGGACTATTGGAGTATTTATGTGTCTTTATATTTATAGGGTGTTAATGTTTTTTAAAATGTCTTGTGTCCAATATTTAAAAATTACTCTATGACTGGAATGTCATTGGACTCGTATATATCGAGTTTTGAGCATTAAACTATCACAAGTGCAGTAAATTCAAATCATTGGGATTTTATGGAGAGAAAGAATCAAAAAGGTTTTGGTATCCAAAGAAAGGATTTTGCATAATAATAACATGGATTTCAATAGTCTTGAATATATAGTTTTATTAAGTAATAATTAAATAAGAGTGAAATGATTTCAAACATTAGTTCATATATGGCGATGGATTAGCCAATAGGTCTTGAGTCCATTTTTAAAAATACAGACACTTTGATATGTATTTCAAACATTAGTTTTGTTTTTAAGTAATAATTAACAAAGAGTGAAATGATTTCAAACATTAGTTTATATATGGCGATGGATTAGCCAATAGGTCTTGAGTCCATTTTTAAAAATACAGACACTCAGATATGTATTTCAAACATTAGTTTTGTTTTTAAGTAATTAACAAAGAGTGAAATGATTTCAAACATTAGTTTATATATGGCGATGGATTAGCCAATAGGTCTTGAGTCCATTTTTAAAAATACAGACACTCTGATATGTATTTCAAACATTAGATTTGTTTTTAAGTAATAATTAACTAAGAGTGAAAAGATTTCAATCATTAGTTTATATATGGCGATGGATTAGACAATAGGTGTTGAGTCCATTTTTAAAAATACAGACACTCTGATATGTATTTCAAACATTAGTTTTGTTTTTAAGTAATAATTAACAAAGAGTGAAATGATTTCAAACATTAGTTTTGTTTTTAAGTAATAATTAACAAAGAGTGAAATGATTTCAAACATTAGTTTATATATGGCGATGGATTAGCCAATAGGTCTTGAGTCCATTTTTAAAAATACAGACACTCTGATATGTATTTCAAACATTAGATTTGACTAGAAAGGGATTAAAAGGAATTAAATGACTAGATGTGAGGTGATTTTACACAGGTTTATATATGGAGATAATGCGGTTTATGGGTCATATATCCAATTTTTAAACTATAATATCCTCTCGGACCGGGATTTCATTGGTCTTGAGTATTTAGTATTTTAAATTATTTGTTATATTTTTAAAGCATGATTCTTGAATAGTTGCAGCGTAGAAAAGTAAACATTTAGATTTTTAACATGTTATTGAAATTGTATATGTATGCGATTTTTACGGATTTATAAAGGGTCTTGAGGCAAATCGAGTAGGGAGTATCGGTTACCGGGAGCGTTTGCCATGGCGGAAAAAGCTTTAACCGGAGAGATGGGGGTCGCAACTCCCCCCGGCCGGTACTTCTGTCACACTGCTAGAATCTGCACGAGTACATTGCTACTCGTCCCCTTTTTGGGAATTTATATATATATATATATATATATATATATATATGTATATATATATATATATATATATATATCACACCAGAAAAGTAGACAAGTAAATGGAAGCAATGTACCAAAGATTGCTTTCATATACTTGGTATATTGCTTCCATATGCTAGGTATACTGCTTCCATTTACTTGTCTACTTTTCTGGTGTGATATTTGAATCCACGTTGTAGTGCAGCTTCGCGCCTGATTTCTGGTATTTTATAACTTTCACACTAAAATTACATATTTATTTATAAATATATATATATATATATATATATATATATATATATATATATATATATATATATAACAAATTATTATTACTATAATTCACTTACGAGCATTCTATACCATATATAAATATATATATATATATAATATATATATATATATATATATGGTAAAGTTAGAAACTCGATATTTAAGAAGTTAAACTTAGAGCAAATACAGCAAAGATTTTGAGATAAAATAACTAGATTGTCTTCTGGTGCATTAATCATTGCGAACATTAAATTCTTCAATAACGCAATTAATGTTTCATTTTTGAGCCGTTATTGTTAAAAAGACTAAACCATTCATATAATTGTGACAATTTAGATAATTTATTTTATTAAACTTCTTAGGCATAAAAATTATTTCCCCCAAACTTATCCTTCTTTAACTATGTCTCGGCAATGACAGCTTAGATTTTGCACATGAATAAATTTTCAAAATCTCAAACTGTTGCTTTAATTCAAATGCAACCGTAAACATATTCAGACATTGTATTTATTTATGCAAAATACTTACAAAGTATTCGTAACAAATGTTCTCTATAGATATTAACTATATTAGATATTACGTTTTGTTTTTGCTTTCGGTATACTAAATTCATCATATTTTACCAACAAACATGCAATATATTGCTCACACGATAAACCAGAATCATAAATAGAATTCCTATCATGTGAAAAACCTCTACTAAGAGTAAAGATTCTTTCGCTTGAATGAAGACTTCATATGTAAACATGAGCAAGAGATAAGAGGCCTTCTAATCCTTTATTTATGAGCTCTTACAATGGACCCTCGTAACCATGCATTGAATAAGTACTGAGTGCCAACGCGTAAGGGCGTTAGATCACTAAGGCAGTTGCTAATAAATATTCTAGTATTAAAGCATTGAGCATTGCTATTAAAAACAAGATTTACTGCACTTTATAGCCAATAAAGGATTTCTTAAAAAAATATTATATTGATTATATGCATATTTTTAAGAGCTGGAAAGTTTTTAAAAGTATAAAAGAAAATATGAAAGAATAAATAACACACACAAAAGAAAAAATATATGACTTATTCGCTACAATACCATATATAGTATTCGCGTAAACAAAATTTTAAAGGGATTGGTGGACAAATGGTTACATTATTTTCTTTAAGTGTATATATAATAATATACATACATCTAACTACCCAATTCTAAGCTTCTTATGGCAATCAAAGACACATCCGTTACCTGGTTAATGTACACTTTGTGCTTCTCATTAGATAGCTGTGGAATTGAAAGATTGTAATATCTATCATGGATATTACTATCTGTAAACAAAATAAAAAAAATAAAGAGCACATTTTAAACTAAGAAATTAATAGCTTCTTTGCCTGCATCTATAGGTCATTAAGTTTCGCAAATACTTTTCATTGCATATAATTATTGAAACATATAAAATAAAAAGTTAACGCATCGCGCTTTGAATCCACGCTACGATACCTCTCCTTGGGATTCCAAATATATCTACTCCAATGTTTCTTTATCTGCTACCTTACAGTTCTTACTTAGCTGCTCTATGCCTATAGCTGCTCTGAGCATATTTGTCGAGCTCCCTGATCTGAGTTGTAGAAATTCATACTTAGCAGTTGTTAAGAAAATACTCTGCTTTGATCTGATTAAGAGGGATCAAATCTCCGTCCAAACAAATATTGTTTCCTGATTTTCACATGTCTGCTTTCTTTAAGATGCATTGAGAATGCCATTCTCACAAGCAGCAGTTTTATTTTTGTGATATATTCAATTTATTGGTTAGATAAATTTAATTCTGCCTCGGCAAAACTAATTTTGCCAATGGACGGTCGGTGTACGGTTATACCTATAGATTACAGTTTGCACTAGTTTTACCGAAACAATTTTAACTCTACGTAAAAAAGCATTTTGGCGACAATATATAAAAAGTTTATTTGAATTGAAGATATAAAATTTTCCCCCGAATACTATAAACAAAAATCTTTTAATTATAATCATTTTGAACATCCAATTTTAATTCCACTGTTCCTTTTTTTGTGTTTTATTAATTAGCAAGAAGGAAAATTGTTCTTTCTTAAATCTAAAACTTTGGATGTGATGGAGCACTTTTTTGGTGGAACAAAAAGAGGGATCTACTTTATTTGTCGCATGACCCGCCAACTCTGATTGAATGAAGCTAGAAAAGGTTTACCGTTACAACAAAGAATGTTTTCACTTTAGCAATCCCATTAAATGGAAATGAGGGAGGTCATCAATCTAATGAATACTCTTTTGTTAACGGGTAAAACCTACCCACATTGTTGTCAACAATAGGCAGGCAATGACATCTTAAGAGGGGACATGTATATTCTTGAAAGCAATCTATTAAAACAGAGTGTAGATTGTTTCATATTTATTTACAGTTTAATGGACCTTATTTTTCTTATTTTGAATATTAATACTAATATGAAGAAAGATTCAATGTATTAATTCTTGGTTTAAGTTGGTTATCTAATATCTAAAATCATAAAGTAACCGCAAAAAATATGTTTCAAGAGTAGCACGTTCTGCACAGTAACATGTTATATATTTTGAGTTTGTACCATATGATATATTGTGTTGTATCATAACACATTTGTATCATATATACGCTTTTAAATACTGTGACCCGAACTCCACATACGACTTTTAAATGTAATGAGAACGGGTCTCAGTTTCAGATACACATTTTGTAGAAAGGTTACACTACTATGTACGTTACGTTCACCAACTCTCGTTTTCAATGTATTCATATTAACTTTCAAAAGCAAAATTGTGTTTTATTCACATCCGATTTGTGTCAATTTTCACAAACATGATTGCGTCAAATAACCTTGAAGCATATGGTTTGCTATTAAATGCATATATATAAATTAGTGTTATCATGTCCTTATAATATCATGTAATGGGAGTTGTAATAATTACTGTAATAGAGAAGAGAACTTTGATTTCACTCAAGTGAAATGTTTAGTCATCACAAGCCAAAAGGAAGATAGCAACAAGAATACTAAACTCGCACTATGTTTATTTCGTAGTATCAACATGTTGAACATAATATAAAATATTTTAAATCGAAAGATTTTTGTTAAAATTAAACAGATGATATAAGCAATTGAATATATCAATCACTCCTTTAATATTATACATGAAGACCGTAAGTCATGTAATTCCTTGGAAATATAATATCTCTTCACTTAAAAAAATTATTTTTATATCCATTTCTTTATTATTTAACCCGAATTAAATAAATTTAAATCATCTGCTGTATAAATGCATTTAATTTTCTTCCGTTACTAAGTAGCAGAATATATATGTTTTTCAAATATTCGAAAAAAAAATTGTCTGCACAATGTTATTTTGTGGGAGGTATTTTAATAATAACTTTATTTATGTGCATCTTTTATTAGTTTCTTAGCAACCCCCGGGCCCAGCAATTTACTTAAGGCCAGAAATATAAACAAGGTTATCCGCGGTTGATACACACACACACAAATGTATATATATATATATATATATATATATATATATATATATATATATATATATATATATATATATATATATATATATATATATATATATATATGTGTGTGTGTGTGTGCTTGGTTTTGGTTAATACGCATGTTTGTAACTCAAATGTGCGAAAGACAGCGAAATACGGCATTTATATATATACGGCATTTATATAATATATGAAAGACAGAGAAATACAAAATTGGGACATAAAACTTAAACCCAATAACGAGTACATACTTATAGCGGGCCCAGAACGAGCAAGTCCGACAGGGTTCAAAATCCAGAAAATTAAAATGTAACACAAAAAACATTATCATACCAAACTTTATGTTACCATGGTTATGTTACCATGATTAAGTTAGCATGATTATCAAAAAACGTAGTAATTTTTTAAATTATCCCCATTCATTATTTGTAATGTATATATGTTAAATGTATGAAAAATGTATTTTTAATACGCATATATGTAACTCAAATGTATGAAAGACATCGAAATACCAAATTTAGACTTTATAAGTTAATACCAATAACGAGTACATTCGTATGGCGGGACCAGAACGAACAAGCCCAATAGAGTTCAAAATCCAAAAAATTAAAATATGACACATAAAACAGTGACATACTAAACTTTATATTACCATGATTAATGGAATCTGATTAGTCAGGTCCTCAAAGACGAAGAATCATGCTTACAAGCACCAGATCAATTTTTTAAATTAAATTTAATAAAAATCACTCGATTTATCAGGCTGAGTATCATCTTAAAAAAATTTGATATGTCCAAGAAATATGACGTGTGTCAATACGAGAAATCAACGTAAAGCTGACTCATATGTTACGAATCAACAAAATATACAAGCTGCCTTCTGTGGCACAAATAACAGTTACTTTTGCACTAGAAAATATTTCAAAACGATCCAAATATATGTGCAATGCAGTACTTTACATGTCATCTTTCCAGTACTTTACATGTCATCTTTAAAGGGGGATGTTAAAAATTTCATTCACCAAATTTCATTCGGGAAAGTCACTAGACGAATACTCGTCGAAAATCAACAATCTTACAATAAACAATCCCGAATGAAGTAAATCGTTGAATAATTCGATTTTTCCAGAGTTCCTTTTTAAACTGTTTGCCCGTGCACCAAATTTCAAAGATATGTTTCACTTCAGACTTGGCATTTTTCATTTATTCAGCCAATGTAAGTGTACGGCATCATGTTCTTTATTCCTATTTAACGATTTATCAAGTCTAAAATTTCCAGTCTCTATATCATTGCAAAGTCGGTTCTACCATCATTTCACAATTCTAACGTTTCGGTGTGATTAAATGAACGTATTTAAAAATATAAGGGTTTTTTCCTGCGATTTTATCGATTAATTGACCCGTGCATCAAATTTCAAGTCTTTATCTTTCAATTAATTCACTTTTCGAACGTTGGTATGTAAAGCCCCCCCCCCTCCCCCCTAACACACACACTCTACAGAACACTTTTGAAAAATTTAATTTTTTTGAATCCAACGATTGACCATTACATTAAATTTCAAGTCTATATCTCATTTAAAATAAAGAGTTTCTTATTTATTTCGCAAATAGAACTATTTGGTGTGCGACATCCTTAAAGAAGTAAATATTGGAAAACTGAAATAGTACACTTTCTTCATTTGCAACAATCAACCCCCACACACAATTTATAAACTATATCTGTTCGTGAAGTAGTTTTTTCCATCATTTCACCTTTCGGATGTTTTGATGTGAAGCACCCTCTTTGCTAAACATTTTTGAAAAAATCGAATTTTTCCGAGGTTTTTATTAATTAATTGACGTTTATAAAAAATTTGAAATCTCCATCACTCTTAAATGAAAACGTTTATCAAATCGAACATTTCCGTGTGCAGAACCCCTAAAGTTGCAAATATTGGCGAACTCCAATCGATCGATTTTATTCTTTCGAACTATTTACCATACACCAAGTCTAAAGTCTCTAGCCCATCGCGAAGCATGCTTTTTCTATCATTTCACTTTTCGAAAATGTTGGGGTGGAGTACCTACCCCTTTAAATGAAGATGTTTACAAAACTTTACACTTAGATTTTTTATCATGTGATTGACCCACATACCTATTATCAAACTACTATCACATTTTAAAGGGGCGTTTCTCATTTATACCGAAAATCGATTATTTTTGGGTTTAGAACTCTCTAAAGGTGGAAAATATTGGAAAACTGAAATTGCGCACTTTCTTCCTTTCGAACTATCTACCAGTACACCAAATTTTAAGTCTCTATCTCATCCCGAATAACAGTTTTTTATATTTTCATCATTCGAACGGTTTTCTGTGGAGCATTCCCTTAAATGAACATTTAAAAAAAAAATTGTATTCTTCTCGGGTTTTTTTTTATCAAATGATTAGTCCATACACCAAATTTTAAGCCTTTTTCAAATATTACAGAAAATATTGGAAATATGAAATTGCAAATTTTCTTCCTTTCGAACGATTACTCCATACACCAAATTTTAAGGCCCTATTTCATCGAAAGCATGCTTTTTTATCATTTTACTTTTCGAACGTCTTGAAGTAAAGCATTTATAGACATTTTCGAAAAAATCGAATTTTCCAGAGGGTTTTGTCGAACAATCGGCCAGTGTACCGAATTTCATATCCCCATTATTCGGGAAGTGCGCCAAAAAGCGATCCAGATGGACAATTAGCAATTGGTATATACTAGCCGAATACCCATTTAAAATCACGGGTCTTACAATAAGCAATTCCCGAAAAAAGTAAACTTTTGAATAATTCAATTTTACCAGTGGTCCTTTTCAAACTGTTCACCCGTGCTCCAAATTTTAAAAATATGTCTCACTTTATACTTGGCATTTTTGACTGCAGTCATTTGGGGAGATTATAGACCGAAGACGAATAACTTTATTTTCTATCTTTTATATTAAATTACAAACAAATTAAAATAGAAACTTTTTTTGCGTTTAGGCCAATCGTACCGGTAATATTTTAGAATCTTCTGTTATATAAAATATGATTTCAAATAATTGTTTTGGATGTCAAACTTCAATATCTTTCAAGAAAGCTGTTCCAAATAAGGTTGCAGTTAATAAAAATGGGTAACAGGAACTTATGTTAAGCCGTTGGTTGATTATCATTAAACGAGGTTCTTGCAGGAATTACCAGTTTGTCTATTTTATGCCTAGACCTAGCCATTTTTTAAGACATTTAGTCACAGAAATCCATGTGTAGCTATTGCCATTTAGTCCTACATTTAGTTATCCGCAGTTATGAATTAATCATTTTCCTGCTAATAATTTGAGTAAAAAATTTATAATTAAAATTATTTAGCCTCAAAATCAAACCAACAAAACTTTGATTATTCAATATATTATTAAATTATTATTAGCCGAATACCCGTTGAAAATATATATTCACAATAAGTATCACCCGAATTGATTTCACAATAAGCACCACACGAATAACGTGAATTTTTGAATAATTCAATTTTTCTAGTGCTGATTTTCAAACTGTTTACCCGTGCACAAAATTTTAAAAATATGTCTTACTTCAGACTTGGCATTTTTGACTGCAGTCATTTGGCCGTAAACGAATCATAGGCCGAAAACAAATAACTTTATTTTCTATCTTTTATATTAAATTACCTAAAAATTAAAATTGAAACATTTTAGCGATTGGACAACATATACCGGTAATATTTAAAAATAATAGATAATATAAAATATGATTTTGTGAAATTGCTGGGTGATATATAAGTCTGATCTGTATCCAGAAAGCTGCTCCGATTAAGGATGCAGTTAAATAAAACAGTTGAAACACACAAGCTTCTGTTAATTATCGGGAAAAGCACTTCTCACAGGGCTACCCATTTCTCTGTTTTATGCCTAGATATAGCCGTTTTTAAAGACATTCACAAGTCACAGAAATCCACGTGTAGGCATTGTCTTGTCATTTAGTCCTACATTTAGTCAGCGACGGTTATGAATTAGTCACTTTCTAGTTATTAATTTGAGTGAAAAATTAAAAATTAAAATTATGTAGCCTCAAAATTAAATCAACAAAAATTACAGATCATTCAATATATTAATAAATTATTATTAGCTGAATACCCGTTGAAAATCAAAGATTTCATTTCACAATAAGCTCCACCCGAATAATGTGAATTTTTAACTAATTCAATCTTTCTATTGACCATTTTCAAATTGCTTACCCATGCACCAAATTTCAAATATCTGTCTCACTTCAGACTGGACCTTTCTCATTTATTCAGCCACAAATATTAGAAAGCTTAAATTACACACCTTATTCCTCTGGACGAGTCGGACGGCCTATGGCTTTCACACCTTATTCCTATCCGGCCGTCCAAATAGCTGCTCTAAGTCCTCGGACGAGTCGGACGGCCTGGGTCTTCAACACCTTATTCCTATGTAACAATATATTTCTTCTTGCACCAATTTTAAAGTCTCTATCTCCTTGCAATATCAGCTTTACTATCATTTAACATTTCGAACGTTTTAGTGTGATTATATGAACGTTTTTCAAAAATACGATTGTTGGGTTTGGAAATTGGCATCATATTTAATTGTTTATTTTTGCACGCGAAATCACAACACGTGAAGAAGAGAATGAAGATGAATTAAGCATATTAGAATGTCGATATAATTGCTTTCTAACTGATTTAAGTCAGATATATTTTGGATCGAATTTAAAGAGTTGTGCTTTATATTGGAGTTGCAATTTAAAAATGAATTCACCTTTCGAGTATCCGAAATTGGAATGTAACCAAGTATAGAATCTTAACAACATTTTTGCCTGAGATTTTACCGATATTATTCCTTTTGAACGATTTACCCTTGCACCATACAACTATCTGAGGTCATATTTAGGTGGTACGGCAGCAAATGCTGGATATTCATTACCAACTGAAAACTACGAGGCCGCGATTGAATTTTTGAAAGAAAAAATTGGGCCTACAGAGCAGATTATTCACGCACATATGAACAAATATTTAAATTTAAATCCTGTATACAAATCAAATAATGTTTGTGTGAGACCAGGATTCACGTAGATAGTTTTATATGTGAATTTATGATATCTAGCAGGACAGACAATGGCATTAGACAGCAAGACGCCAATATATTACAGCCCTGACCCGAGAGGTCAGCAAGTGCCATAAATAAGTGGGCTTCAAGTACAGGTTGGGTCGAGCCGGAGCAGTACTGGAGACTAAAGGGAAAACCATGGGATTGATCAAAAGGTTAACCAATACTGAATTGTTTCCGTGTCGCCCTGAGGTCAACCAATGATCCCCGAAGAGGCGTATCAGACCTCAGGAAAAAAGAGGTGGGAACCGAGAAAATGTTCTACAGAATCAGAGATATGAATCAGAGAAGAGAACAGATTCAGATATGAAGCAGAGACCAGATCAGACCAGATTTAGATGAGGCCAGTAGTAGAAGAGGATTGAGTAATGTAGTGAGAGATGTAAGTCAGAGAGTTAGAGAGACATGAAACAGAGATCAGAACAGATTTAGATGAGATCATAGTAGAAGATGCAGAGAGATATGAGAATAAGAAATTCGTAGTAATGTACTGAGATATATAAGTTAGAGTAAGAGAGAGATGAGTAACAGTAACAGAGGAAGGCGCCCATTGAAATATTTATGAAGTTGCGCGCACGCAGTGATGATGTTGAAACCCAGACCGTCCGACCTACCAGAAAGGTGTAATGTAACTGTTTGGACGGTCGGGAAGTGCCACCCAATTTAGACCGGAACCCAGTGGGGGAGACATCCACAGGGACCGTACCCTCCTTCCCCTACCACCAACCTCTCGGAAGGACTTTCGGACCCACATGTTTAACGTGATCGTACTCCGCATGAACACGGCGGCAGTTTTGGCAGTGGCTGGAATCGAACCCGGGCCTACCGAGTGCAACTCCAGCGCGCTAACCAATGGGCTACCGCGCCCCTACGCAGTGATGATGTGTCAGCGTTTCGACGACAGCCAGTAGTGTGCCGTCATAAAATGGAGGCAGAGGTTGCCGAAGAGGCATATAAATAACAAGTTTTGCAAGTGCCTATAATGAAAGGCAGTAGGCTGTGTGTCAATGTCCAAAGGCGAAATTGGAGGTATGTACCTATCAAATATAGTAAAAGGTCGTAACCAGTTTTATTATAATAAGTTACCTGGTCTCACATGCCCAATCTCCTCCTTAATTATATGTGATAATTGTTGTAATTAATTTAATAATGAATAGAATGTTTTTAGTAATTAATGTATTTTAAATTTAAAATGGGTGCAGTT
The DNA here is from genome assembly GCA_951213105.1 of Amaurobius ferox. Taxonomy (NCBI): domain Eukaryota; kingdom Metazoa; phylum Arthropoda; class Arachnida; order Araneae; family Amaurobiidae; genus Amaurobius; species Amaurobius ferox. Next base: position 133,617,573 of record OX578139.1, read on the forward strand.
AGTTGTGAGTAGTATTGTTAATAATATTTATTCCAGAAACTGTGCAGTTAATCGTGAGTAGTATTGTTAATAAATTTTATTCTAGAAACTCGTACTAAAGATATTATATGGTAGGTTTTAAAGCGGCACAATGCAATGTTATACGACTTACAATCAACGGTCATGTTTAAGAGCTCAATTAAAAGTATGCTTTGCATTGTTACTTATTTTAGCACCACAGTTTGAAATTTGAGAAAACTATATTACTGCTTCGAAATTCAAATCAGAAGTTAAATATCCTTGGATGTTCAAAAGATAACATTTTGAAGCTTATTAACCTTCTAACTACGGCGGTCCAACAGTTGTTCCACTGAAAATCTCTTCTCCTAGAGAGGCGCTGGTTCAACTGCTGTACCAGTCCTTTTAATCCCCATTTTTCTGGGAAAGGAGGGGGACGCATATTGTACCTGCCTGCAGCTCTTCCACTAAGTTTCTTCTGCCAGAAGGGGAAACGAGTTACGAACAACAGACAAGTTCCTTGATGGTATTTATTTACAGGGGTGGAATTTTCAATTATTTTGGCGTTCTGGAGTTGGAAAAGTTATTACATGATAAGTCTTGATAAAGAATATGATTCTGAATTAACTTCCAACATAAACCGAGAGTCAATCTTCACTATCATTTGGCATAATAGACACGTTTTATATATTTGAAGACAACTTATTTAGTGTTTTTTCATTGATAGTTAGCAATTTGTCCATTTCCATAAGACATAAAATAAACCTGATCGTTTTCAGTACTGATAACTGATCGATTTCAATATTGGAAAATTGTGAAATATTTACTAACTAAACTATATATTATATACCAAATTATGTTTCAATATGCTATTCAATTTAAAAAAATTTTTAACGAAAAATGTAATTGCTTTTTATATAACTTTTTTCTAAATATCAGTAAGCAGGCGTAATGCATGCATAAGAATTTAAAATCTTTTTTCTGATTCTATAGAATCGCACTCCATTATTCCGCAAACTATGATCGATTTTTCATTTAATGGCATAAATCATATCCTGCAGTAAATTGTCTGACTTTTATGTGAAATCTTATTTACGACTACAGAAATAAAATTCCAAAATTTAGGATCAAAACCCTAAATAGGATTGTAGAGCAATTTATTTTCTTATGTGCCCCGAATTAGATTTTATCTCATATTGCAGTGGTATTTCAGTTTGATCGTTTATTTTATGAGTGACTACATTTTATCAGACTTCAGTGTTTGGGGGCATAATATTGCTCGAGAT